>CAODLS010301369.1:0-30117 GCA_948243855.1 Flueggea neowawraea | reverse complement strand
AGATCTGCGGCTGCATCATGCCTGGGGCAGGACCACCAACGCCGCGAACCGGACCAGCAAGGCCAGGTTGAGCCTGAAGAAGAGGAGCAGTAGGAACACCACGGCCAGCGGAGCGGCCGATACCAGGGCCAACGACGGCATTAGCAGCGACAGCCTTAGCTCGAGACTCTTCAGGAGGAGGAGGTCCCTCAACGGTCATGGAGATGACTTCCTCGCCGCGGAGGAGGACGAGGCCAAGAGTGCGGCGGTCCTCACGTTCCTCGTTGGTCTTCTTGCCTTTAGCAGGAGGGAGCTTCCGGAACTCCTCGCAGTCACCGAGGACAAGGTTCATGTGGCGGTCGAAGGCCATGAACTTTCCGACTAGTTGGCGGCCGTCTTGGATGGTGACGCGCATGCGATAGTTGATATATTGGAGCATCTTGGAGCTCTTAGACATCGACATTGTGGGATTCTTGCGAAGGCAGAGTAGCGGAAAGAAAATAATGGAAATGGAGACTCGCTGCAGGGATAACCTAACCTAACTTTAACGAAGGAGGTATTTATAGAAGAATGGTACTGTGTGGATTGTTTCTAGTGGCCCGTGGGCTGTGCATTAGCCCATCAGTCAATTTTTGCTTCCTCTTTTGGTGAACGGCGGCAATGGTGGGTTTATAGGGCTTATAGGTTTGTCGAGATTCTTCTTTGGCCGTTTGGGGTGGATGTCGTGCGGTGCTTGCCTTTGTTGTTCTTCTATAAATGAGTGGCCTTTTATTCAATAAAAAAAAATGACAGGAAAGGTTCTTCTTGTGGTTAATGTCGCGTCCGATTCCTCTCCTTTGCCCTTTTTCTTTCTTAATGTATTGATTGCAATTGTTTTTAAAAAAAAGCAGAGCTTTTTTTTTTCTTTTTGTGTGAAAACAGTGGGTTTACGAATTTGAATTACACTCAGTTGACAGATCTCTGGAATAAATGCAGGGACAAAGGTTTGTGCCTTCTTCTCATTCTCTTGTTTCGGATTCGATTGAGAATAGACGCGAATTATGTTATTTGGTGATGTCAGGTTTGTAAATCTTGGCATTTCCGTGCAACCAATTTCTGAAGCAAGAGCCCGGTTCTAGCGAGGAAGCACAGGAGTTTGCTTGTACTAGATTCGAGGCTGAATACCCAATTTTCCAGAAGGTACTATAATGCATCCTTCTCCTTCTCCATGGCTTACTATTTATGTATAGTTTCCAAGGAATGCTTATTATTGTTCATCTCTAATGCAATGGAATAAATTCTTTTCTTGTTTATTTATTGAGTTTGATTAATTTAGTGCTGCTTTGATGGAAAGAGAGTGGAAAAGAAATTGGAATTGAGCCATTACTTCCTTTCATCACCCCACGAATTTGCAACAAAATTATATTCTCTCTTTTTTCAGTAAAAAAGTCTACGCAGAGAAGGTGCTAAGAACCTTTTTTTTTTTGTTTACATACCGTTTTTGCTGATAACTTCAGTTTTTTTGAGAATTTAATTCAAAACGGTGCCATATCAAGTATGTGAATTGTGCATGTAAAACTGGGTTGTTTCTGTTTTTCGATGATTTGTTGTAAAGGGTTCTTCTTTGAGTCTATGTGTTTATTATAAGTGAAGATTTTGTTCTTTGATATAGTGGATTGACAAAGAAGGGAAGACTCATATTTTGCCGCAGAGACAAAATGATTTAGTGCACATAATTTGACGGGTGCGATTATGTTAGCACTAATGCACCAGATCCCATCAGAACTTTGAAGTTAAACGTGTTTGGGCGAGAGTATTACTAGGATGGGTGATCTCTTGGGAAGTTCTCGTGGGCCACGCCTCTTTTTGCGGTCGGGTCGAGCTCTCGCTTCTTCGTTAATGATCTTTTTTCTCGTTGTTGAAGTTTTCTTTCTTGTTCTTCTTCCTTTTAGATTTCCAGGACTTAGATCTCGAGAATTAGCGCAGCACGACAACAAAAGGTTGTTTGAGGAGCTAGACAGAGCACTTTGCCGGAGGGACAAAATGATTTAGCGTGCATAACTTGGCTGGTGCGATCCTACCAACACTAATGCACCGGATCCCATCAGATTTTGTTTCAGATCAGAGTATATATTTACTATAATATAACAGACAGTCATGCAAAACATATTTCATATTCTCAAAAAACATGTATATACCTATATATGTATGAACAGAGTAAAAACGATGGTTATTACAAATTACATAAGTCCGATTAATAATTAGCCAAATAATTATTAGTCATATTTTATGTTATATCCTGACACATCAAAAACGATATAAGTAAGAAGACACAACCTATATTTCTGAAACTACCATTTCATTCACCTGGAATCTGAAGCAAATTATCCAATCAAACACCACTGGTAGGTGGTTGATTCTGCTGACAAGAACATAAAGCTGGAACAGATACATACATAACAGATATCAGAAAAATGGTGTTGGTAATGTGGCGGTAACAGATGAATGATATGCAGATGCAGACGCTCAAAGATGCCGAAATTCTAGTCTGAATGATAAACCATTATTCGCAACCAAAAATTCAAAGCTCACGTAAAATTACAATTTGGTCCCTAGCCAATATAAAATTATGATCAAGTCCCCGAGGCTCGACTAAGCTCAAAATAGCCCTCAAAATACTCTAAAACTGCTAACTAGTCCTCGAGGTAGTTAGAATTTCTAAAATAGATCCAATACAAAGAGGTACAAAGATGTGCAAAATTACACATTTAGTTCCTCAGAACAAAGTCTCACTCGAGTAACCAGAAGGGCTTACTCGAGTGATACCAACAGCGGCTTACTCGAGTAACCCGTGTTCATCACTTATTCGAGTGAGTCATCTGCTTAATCCATTTTAGGGTTAATGGACTCCTAAAGTCCCGAAATCACAACTTTTAACACCATTCTAACAAAAACAACCTAAATTCGAACCTAGGAGCATTCATTCAAACCTTAAAATGCACATTCATGCAAAATGATGGAAAATGAAAGAATGAGAGGTAGAGAGACGAATTCTTACTTCAAGAGACGTCTAGGAAGGAACGAGATCCATCCGAAATGGCTTCTGGACGGAATATGAGTGTTTTGAGTGAAGGGAGACGGAGTGAGCCCGAAGAAATCGGGTTGGGGTATATATAGACCCCTGTCCGAAACAACACCGTTTCACGCACTGGGTGCACATCTCACTCGAGTGACATACCATCTCACTCGAGTGATACACCACTCACTCGAGTAACACAAATGGTTACTCGACTAACACGTTCTTAAGTGTTCATCATGTTCATCCCGAAACAAGGCTTACTCGAGTAACCAAATGGTTCACTCGAGTAATATATGCCATGTCTAACTCGAGTAGGACTTAACCGCTTACTCGAGTAACCCAAGGTTCATATCACTTGAGTAATACACATTTGTTTACTCGAGTGACATAGCTCAACATCCTAAGTCACCCACTTGACACTGCAATCGATCGAGCGCAACTCGGGGCGGAACCGAAAGCTATAGAGGGTTGTATCAAAATTCGACGAGATATTACAATAATAACATATGTAGTGGGTACACTGAAGTTCATGTTTATAACATATTTAAGATTACCCAAAGGTGATCAATTCATTTTATATTCATGAACATGATTGTGGTTAATTAATGTGCTTATTTAGATGTGTTTAGTATATCCAAAGATAGCAAGCATGTCTAAGTATAATATATATAATTACCAATTATGTTATTATTAAGCATCAATTATAGCTATTTGTATGTTATTTGTTTCATCCAAACAAGAACTTTCAATATACATGTATTGTTGAATGATGTTTGAATCTCTATTAATGATGATCATTTGATGTTTTGCAGTATCTGTTTTTGTTACTCTTCATTCGCAAGCTATGTCTATGATTAAGTTTAATGGGCTTAATTTCACAGAATGGTCAGAACAAATTTATTTTCACTTAGGTGTCCTGAATCTTAATTTGGCACTTGTAACAGAAAAGCTTGTTGCTCTTACTACCAATAGTAGCCCTAATGAACGATCTTTCCATGATGCTTAGGAAAGATCAAATAGACTCTGATTAATGTTCATGCGAATGACTATAGCTATCAGTATTAAGGATATTATTCCCAATATTGAAAATGCTAGGGAATTCTTAAAGTTTGTGGAGAACAACTCTAAATCTGAAAGTGCAGATAAGTCACGTGCTGGAATATTAATGGCTATGTTAACCACCATTAAGTTTGATGGTTCTCATTCCATGCATGAACATGTGACTGAAATGATCAATACAGTAGAAAAATTGAAGTCCATGGGAATGAAAGTGGGTGAAAAGTTCCTTGTGCAGTTTATCATAAACTCGTTACCTTCTAAATATGGACCATTCCAAATGAGTTACAATACTATAAAGGATGAATGGAGTGTAAATGAATTACACAGTATGCTTATTCAAGAGGAAACGAGACTTAAGAAACAAGGTATTCACTTTGTGAATCTCGTGGGGCAGAAAAGAGCTGTCATGAATCCCAATAAGAAGAAAACCAAGGGTGTCCAAAAACCGCATAATGTTAATGGGGCATCTAATTCAACCTATAAAAAGGAACTAAAAGGTCCGAAGTGTCATTTCTATAAAAAGATAGGACACTTCCAAAAAGATTGCCAAAAACGAAAGGCATGGTTCGAAAAGAAAGGTAAGCCTAATGCTTTTGTATGTTTCAAATCAAACTTGGCAGAAGTTCCTTCTAATACTTGATGGATTGATTCTAGATGTACCACTCATGTTACAAATGTGATGCAGGGATTTCTTAAAACCCAAACTATAAAGCCCAATGAAAAGTTTGTATTTATGGGAAATCAAGTCAAAGCTCCAGTGAAGCCATTAGAACCTACTGTTTAATTTTAGATAATGGAAACCATTTGGACTTGTTTCAAACTCTTGACGTTCCTTCCATTTTTTGAAATTTAGTTTCTTTGTCTAAACTTGATGCAACTGAATATTCTTTTAAATTTGGGAATGGATGCTTTAGCTTGTTTAAATACAATTCATTTATTGGTTCTAGTGTTCTTTGTGATGGCTTGTATAAACTAAAACTTGACAACTTTTTTTCTGAATCCTTGTTGACCTTGCATCACAGTATTGGAAGTAAGCATGGTTTAGTAAATGAAATTTCAGCTTACTTGTGGCATAAGCGATTGGGCCACATATCTAAAGAAAGAATGACAAGATTAGTAAAGAATGAAATCCTTCAAAATTTGGATTTGACTGATCTTGATTTTTGTGTGGGTTGTGTTAAAGGAAAACAAACAAAACACACAAATAAGAAAGCTACCACAAGAAGTACACATCTCCTTGAAACAATACACACAGATATTATGGGTGTTTCGATGTTTCATCTTTTAGTGGAGAAAAATATTTCATCACCTTTATTGATCATTTTTCACGTTATGGTTACGTCTATTTGTTGCACGGAAAATCTCAATTAGTAAATTGCTTTAGAAGTGTTTATCAACGAGGTTGAAATACAATTAGACAAAAAGGTGAAAATTGCCAAGTCTGGCAGAAGTGGTGAATATTATAGAAAATATGATGAAATTGGCAAAACTCTGGTCAATTTGCTAAGTTTCTTGAAAGTCGTGGCATATATGCTCAATACACAATGCCAGGGACACCGCAACAAAATGGTGTTGCAGAAAGGTGAAATCATACCTTAATGGATATGGTTAGGAGTATGTGAAGTAATTCTTCTTTACTCTTATCATTATGGATGTATGCATTAAGAACTACCGTATATTTGTTTAATAGGGTTCCTAGTAAGGCAGTTCCAAATACTCCTTTTGAAATGTGGACTGGAAGGAAACTTAGCCTAAGGCACCTGTATGTTTAGGGTTGCCCAACATAAATAACAATATACAATCCACATGAGAGAAAATTGGATTAAAAAACAACCAGTGAATTTTTCATTGGTTATCCAGAAAAGTCTAAAGGGTATATATATAATTATCCTAACCATAGTACAAGAATTTTTGAAACTGGAAATGCTAGGTTCATTGAAAATGGCAAAGTTAGTGGGAGTATTACAGAGCCACGTAAAATAGAAATTCAAGAAGTTAAAGTTCAAATCCCTTTGCCTGTAACTTCTTCTCAAGTTTTGGTTCCTACAAATGTTGGGCTTGATAATGTGCATGACCAACATATAAATGATAATGCTCCACAAAATAAAGTCATTGACAATGAGCTTGAATGAATGAACTACAAGGAATAGCATTAAGAAGATCTCAAAGAGAAAGAAGACCTGCTATCCTGAATGATTATTTGGTTTATCTACAAGATTCAGAAAATGACTTAAGTATAGATAATGATCCAGTATCATTTTCACAGGCTATGAAAAGTGAAAATTCTATGGAATAATTTGATGCCATGAATGATGAGTTAAAATACATGGAAACTAATAGAGTCTGAGAACTTGTTGAATTGCCTGAAGGTTATTAAACAGTCGGTTATAAATGGCTCTTTGTAACCAAACGCGACACAAAAGGCAAAATCACACAACGTAAGTCCAGACTTGTTGTCAAGGGTTTGACTCAAAAAGATGGTGTTGACTACAATGAGACCTTTTCTCCTGTTTCTAAAAAGGACTCACTCATAATTGTTATGACTTTGGTAGCTCATTATGATTTGGAGCTCCATCAAATGGATGTGAAACTTACCCTTTTGAATGGAGATTTAGAAGAAGAAATTTACATGGGCTAACCAGAGGGGTTTGTGGTGGAAGGAAAGGAACACATGGTGTATAAACTTAAGAAGTCAATCTATGGACTAAAGTAAGCTTCTAGACAGTGGTATTTTAAGTTCAATAATACCATTACTTCTTTTGGATTTAAGGAAAACATCATTGATCGATGTATATATCTAAAGGTGAGTGGAAGCAAGTTTGTAATTTTAGTTTTATATGTTGATGATATTTTATTTGCTGCTAATGATCTTGGTATGTTGCATGAGACAAAACAATTTCTCTCAAAAACTTAGAAATGAAAGATTTGGGTGAGGCATCCTATGTGATAGGAATTGAAATATTCTGTGATAGATCATAAGGATTGTTAGAGTTGTCTCAGAAAACTTATATCAACAAAGTTTTAGAGAAATTTAAGATGGAGATATGCTCCACAGGTGTTGTTCCAATTCAGAAAGGAGATAAATTTAGACTTGAACAATGCCCATGGAATGAATTGGAACGCACAAAATTGGAAAGAATTCCCTATGCATCTATTGTTAGGAGCTTAATGTACTTACAGACCTGCATCAAACTAGACATTAGTTTTGCGGTGGGAATGCTAGGCAGATATCAAAGTAACCCAGGAATGATTCATAGGAAGTTGCAAAGAAAGTATTGTGATACATACAAGGGACAAAAGATCGCATGCTCACTTACAAAAAATCTGATCATCTAGAGGTGATTTGACACACAGATTCAGACCATGCTGGATATGCTGACACCAGAAAATCGACATTTGGCTATTTTTTCCTTCTAGCAGGAGGAGCAATTTCATGAAAAAGTGCAAAGTAGTTGTCACGACCCATAGTCGGGCCCGTGACGGATGTACAAGGCAGACCGTCTGTGGAAGCTCGATCCATCCCCCACAAGCCTATGTGATCAGATATACTACCCGACTTATCAAAATATTTATTTAAAATATTTATAAAAGCATTTATAAATGAAGTAAATCATATATATATATATATATATACATATACAATATATCAAAAATATCAGTGAAAATATAAATCACCAGAGTAAACCCAAAATACAAAAGTGAAGCCCAATACCCCAATAGTAGTCAAATGTGGAGCTTTATGACATAGTAAAGTAGAGTCCTGAACAAGGGCACTCACAATAGTCAAAAACGTCTCACTAGGTCGAGGTACGTGTTAGATGTTGTGCATCCCAAAATGTCACCTGCGAACAAAGGTATAACATGGACAACAAAAAAAATAGGGGTTAGATTCCCTAGTGAGAAAACTCACAAAGACTGGTTTGAAAACCACCTTTCAAAATATCGCACACGTATATATATACCATATAGTATACACACTATATACATAGTATATTTTTCCGAAATTCGTTTTACCAAAACGTTCGCATCCAAAATATTCACATGCATTCAGGAAATATATACATATACTTGTGTATTCATAATATGAGACCATGAAATATTTCCATATCAATATAGCAATATGGACTCTGCCACCTGACTGCTCAATAAACGCGTATATTTGGCCTGGATACACGGTCACCCCAATCCCTGGTGACTAGGGCCATAACAAAGCATTGGTATACCAAAGGCTACGTACCCCGTAGCTAGGTGTCCCCATGTCAAAGTGTTATATACATAGTATTCCACATACAATCATGCAATATCTTTTTCTTTATTTCATCACTTACAAAATGCTCTTGTATATATATACCCATATATACTTTATTTTCCATATCAAAATGTTGGTTAATAATAATCATATACCCAAATTATTAATTAACCCAATAATTATTATTCCAAATTTCATGTCAAACCCGACATATCAAAAACAACATATATTCAATTTTGAAGACACATCTTATGTGTCTGAAGCTACTATTTCACTCACCTGGGATCCAAAGCTGTGGATCCAGTCAAATATCGCTCGCGGGTGGCTGCTCCTGTTGGCAGACACACTGAGCTGTACGTATACAGACATAGCAAATATCAATATGTGGTACTGTGGAGGTACCGATGCATGGTATGCGAATGCAGATGCTAACTAACTCTCGATGACATTGAGAACTTATACCAAAATACCCAAACTCTTATTTTGATCCATATTGGACCGAACAAACACTCATATTGGTTGCAATCAGCCTTTCGAGCAAGGATTTAACCTCAGATCCTACAAACAATCTCAAAATCATCAAGAATCCAAATCCCCAAATTCGGATTTCTTGACCCACTCGACACAAATCGTCAAATCTTAACACCTAACATCATATCTATGTATTTCTAACACCTATCTATCATAATACATCAGATACAACTCTGGATCTGATGAGAAATCTACCAAAATCCGGAACCTTAGATCGGATCAAACTCATTTCGTTCAAACACGAAATCCTTGGTAACCGAAGATAGAATTTCATGGTTACAACCTTAACCAAGCTTAATCTACCCATATTTAGCTTCCTTTACAATAGAAAAAGGAAGATCTGAACAAAACCCCAAAATCTATTCAAAACTCTAGATGAACAAATATGAGGTGAGATGACGGAAAGAAGAGATCAAAGAACAATTCTTACCTTCAGAATTGCAATGGAAGTGCTGAGGAGTGATTGCAAGTGCAGATGAGTAGTTGAGAGAGTGATTTCGATAGTTGAGATGAGTTATGACAGAAGAGAGCCATATGTGGGTGTATTTATAGACCCTCGGAATTGAAACGTGGCATTTCATTTAATGCCCGCAGAAAAGGCCCATCTACCAGCGTTGAACCTTCATCTACGCACGTTGATAGAGTACTACGTACATAGACAAATCTCTTGTGTGCGTAGACGGTAGATCTGACGACCTTTCCTTCATGAATCCAGGTTCAATGTGCGCACCACCTAGTGCTATGCACATAGATCACCATGCTCATCATGGTTTCAAGTCCAAATATCGTCCAACGTGCGTGGACGTCTCCAACTCACACAGACGTCCGCAAACACTTTCATTGTCTGGATCAGACATCCATCTACGCACATAGTACAATCACCTACACATATAGACGACCCCCTAACCTCATTCTAAGCGTGTAGAACGCTCCTCAACGCATACAGATGACCTGCTATGTGTTTTGCACACACAAACTACCTCCAAACATTCTCGATCGAAGTTTAACACCTCGAAAACCCGAATTTCCCTGAAGTCTTGACGAAATACCATCAAATTTCGGTCAAAACGAATGGGATATTACAGTAGTCTATCATTGCTGGATCCACTATGGAAGTCGAGTTTGTAGCATACTTTGAGGCTACTGTTCATGGTTTATGGCTGTGGAACTTTATTTCAAGGCTTAGAATTTTCGACAGTATTGCAAAGCCGTTGAAAATTTATTGTGATAATTCTACAATGGTCTTGTTTTCAAGAAACGACAAGTATTCAAAGGGTGCTAAGCATATAGAATTAAATACTTGGCCGTTAAAGAAGAAGTTTAGAAACAAAGAGTGTCGATTTGCACATTAGCACCAAACTTATGATTGCAGATCCTTTGACAAAAGGATTAGAGCCAAAGACATTTAAAAAACATGTTGAAAGAATGGGCATTATTGAGTATCATTAAGAATACATTAACAATGTTTTGTGCATTTTGATTATTTAACACTTTGAGCTCAATTAAGTATTGTTTCTGATTTTAATATCCTATTTTATGATTTATTGTATATACATGATTGATTAATATGTGTATTAGACTGTTGTATTTTTCAAATGACATTATCGTTGGACCATTATGGCATATATATCATAATGTATCATATTATGTCTTGACCTAACATAGTGATACATAAAAGGAAGTATGCTAGATTAATTAATGTATAACTACTATGATCTTTATTAGTCTTTCACTTAACAATGATTAATGTTATGACCAATGAAATAAAGGATTTAGCTTTTACTATTCAAATTATGTTGTTATTAAACTAATATGATCTTCCACGGGCCAAGTGGGAGAATGTTAGACTTCTGTAGGTGGCCCATGGAAATTAATTAAGTCAATTGATTTAATAAGTGCTGAAATCCTATTCGTTGTAGGAGAGATATTATTTAGAGTTTTACTTAACTAATAAGTCATGTTAATGGACCATGACCTAAGTCCATTAAGAAACTCTAAACTGGTTCTCTCTCTAACTATAAAAGAGACAGTTATTCTCCATCAAATTAATTGTCAATACAAAAATCCTAAAGAGGTAAGGAGAGAGAAACAAAGTTTGATCTTGCTCTTATTGTGGTCGTTTGTTCAAAATCAATTCTAGCTATGGAGTAAAGTAGGCTTCCGCTTTTAATTGCACATTCTGTAGAAATTATAATGTTCTAAAATCCTAGACATATGTTTGATGCAGTATTATGATTAATTGATGACTGCAATTAAGTTTTACATAGAATACAGTTGTGAATCAAAGCTATACAATTGTAATAAAATTGTGCTATATGTTTTTAGTTGGTTTTGGATACCAATAAAATATTGCATAATACTTAGGTATACAGTATAAAAACGGCTTGGTTTTTAGTTTGGTATTTGATTAAATGCAACTATTTAGACAAGTCTATTCTCAAAAAATACTTATTGTAAGTTGAAGATTTGAATTGTAACTATTTTTGGTATGCAAACAGTATTCAAACAATATTTCATCAGTTGACATGTAATTTTACTTAGAGTTTAAGTAGTATTCAATTGGTATAACAAGTATTTTCTTCTTGGACGATGTTCATACAAACTAGTTTTGGTATACAAAGAGTATTCGAATAGTATTCACTTGGTTTTCATCCATCAATGTGATTCGTTTTAGTATTCAAGTAGAATTCAACTGGTATCCATAGTTTATGAAAACTGAGTTGAAGATTTTCATTAAAACTATTTTTGGTATGCAAATAGTATCTGAATAGTATTTTATCTTTTTTCAAAAATATCCATGTAATTTTACTTTATTATTCAAGTAGTGTTCAAATAGTATAACAGGTATTTTTTTTGGGACAATGTTGATACAAACTATTTCTGGTATGCAACTAGTATTAAAATAGTATTCACTCAATTTTTAATACATCTCAATGTAATTTCACTTTAATATTCAAGTAGTATTTAACTGATATTTAACTGGTATCTTATAGTTGTAAAAATTTTCAGTATTGGAGTGTGAAATACATGCAGAGATGTGTTAACCCCACACGCGGACACGATAAAAGTGAGATTTTCGTTCGTACGCTTGTAATTTATAAATTTTGAACTAGTAATAGTTATTGAGGTGATAAATCTATAATATTTGAAACTTAAAATAGTAAATATGTTGTTGCCCCGCTTTTGTTTACATGGACATGCTAATCCAAACCAACCCAAAAACCAAAATCAAAACTAAACCAATAGTGAAGACCTAGAGGTGGTGTTCTTGGTTAATAATATGTAATAAATTATTAGAAAATCCATACTTCACATACACGGGCATTCTTTATTTTATTTTTTTTCAAAAAACAAATCTCCATTAACAATCAATTAAATAACAATAATAAAATAATCTATCAAAAAAATAAGAAAATAAAATTAAAAAAGGCCATCAATGTCTTAGACATGCCAAACCCGAATCGGGCCGGGCTAAATTGGTAAAAACGAGAAAAACAAATCTCACATTTGACTGCCAACAACCGATTTGGTCCGAATTCAACCCATTTAAAAACCTTGTTATTAAACCGTTAGCAAAAGTGGTTTGTGGGTAACGGTCAAATTTTGACTATTGCTCACCACCTCTCCCCCTCTTTTTTATTTTTAATTTAATATCTTTTTAATTTTACTATAAATCCTCATTCCCACCTTCGAAGTTTTCCCACAAAATTTATTTTCTTCTCTTTTTCTCTCAAAATTTCGCGTTCAATTTCAAAATCTGAACCGTCAAAATGGAACCTTGAACCAAACCGACCGTGGGTACTCCGGCTCCGAACCGTTGATACAGTCTCCTCCTCAACCCCCTTCCTTCCTCCCCTCCTCCTCTTCCAAGAACCTTCTCTCTCTCCTCTTTCTAGACGCTCAAAACCAAACAACCCCCAAACCACAATCACACAATCCCTCATTTCTCTTCTTTCATGGCTTTCTCTTCCTTCCATTAATTCCCTCGTCCACCAAAAACCCAATCTAAGCAGTCCCTTAACACCACCAAGAAAATCATCCACACAAAATCATTTAATCGTGCGACCAATTCCACCTCCACCAGGAACTTTCACTCCTAATCGGACCCTAAATACCTGGCCCAGACCTAACTGGAGGAGTTTGAAGTCTGGTGGGAATTTTTGTTGGAAGAGGATGGTGCAGAGTCGGTTGACTCGGTTTACTGGTGATGGTGAGAGTGGTAGTGAGTTTGTTGAAATGGTTGGGAGGGAGGTTTGGTTGGGGTTGAGAAAGTGATTGTGGCGGAGTGAGAGAAAGCGCGGTGGTGGCGGAGAGACCAAGAGAGAACAGATCTAGTGGAGATGAGAGAGAGGACACACCACTATTTTGTGTGTGTGTGTGAGAGAGAGAGAGAGAGAGAGAAGGACATTTTTGGTGGTGGGTGGAGATAGCGGTTCGGGTTTTGTCCAGAAGGAAAGGTTAGTGGTGGTTGGATTTTTTGGGTTGGGTTCCTTAATTTTTTTTATATTAAGAATGTTGATTTGGATAAGGAAGAAGAGGACACGCTTCGTGGTTCCATGTGTCACTCGACTCGTACACAATGATGAATGCTGGGTTTCTGGGTAAAAATGACCGATTCCGATTTTTGTGATTTTTTAAACTTTTCTCTTAAATTTTATTACCATCAGTGTTATTAACCTTAATTATAAATATTAAAGTTTCTTTACTAAGAAAAACAAATAAAATAGTGTCCTAAATAGATCAAAGAATTTATGCGCAAAAAGCTGGGAAGAAGTGGAGAGCTGCTTGCGATAAATTTTCCTGGTCCAACTGATTTTGCACCAATTTACACGACCCAACTTGTATTGCTTGCACATCTATTGTCATCATCTTGCCTAGATTTCACCAGGTCGTTGTGTGCTTTCTCAGAGGGCACCAAAAATGTGGTGTGCTATTCTTTCTTTCTTTTTTGGTCGGAGTGGTGTGCTTTTCCATTTAGAAGCTACGTAGCCGTAGATATCATTTGACACCACAGATACATTAAATAAATATGTAAAACGATTTGGTATTAGCGGCAAGCAGAAACAATTGTTGATTGTTAAATTTAATGAGTGACCTAATGAATAACAAAGAGATTAACAACTCTTTTAAAACTGTCAGATATTTAATAATAATATGTATGTACTGATCAAAAACAAAATAACAATATGTAAGATATACTTTTTGTACAAAAATATGCATGAAACATTTTCATTTTTCTTCTCAGTTTACTAGGCAAAAGAAAATGCTCTTCTCTTTGACCAAATTGGATTATTGGGATTTTGAATTTTCTTCTATATATATTGACCTCAAATTCCTCATAAAATTATCGCTCCAGTTGAGACTAACTCAAATAGTTGGCTATATTAACTATAGAAGTTAAAGGTTGCAAATTCGAATTTTTATGCAAGTGTACAAAGTTTATCTCAAAACCACTCATAAAGTTCAAAAGTTCCAAAAGAAAAAAGAAGAAGATGAAGACAGCCTAAACCACCTATAGGGCCATGACGCCCTCGTTTAGTTGGACTAGGTTTGTAGTAAGATGAGCCTTTGTCAAATTAGGACAAGATCAAGCTAGATTTTCAGTCAGAAGTCGGACGCACACGCTAGCCTATACTCCATTCTGGCACACACCGTCGGGATAGACTGAATCAGTTATCAATGACTTTCTAATAAGAGTCTGTTTCTTATCTGCCTTTAAACCAAATCATACTGAATTAGTGAATCTATTTGACCTTGATAACTAGTTCACTATACAAGCTTGATCTTTCTTTTGAGCTGGGTCTACTCGTTCAATTCTAGCACCAATTATGATGTATTGGGTCAAGTCATAAGATGTGGAATCATCATTCTCAACAAAGAAAAATACATTTTATTAAAAAAATACAAGTTTTTAGAGAGGGTGTGTGGTCTAGAGAGAGAAGGAGGTGGAAAGTTGAAAAAAATTTTGAAAGAAACTCTGGGTTCTCAAGGGCCTAAGCTTCTCAATCACTTTTTCTTTATTTTGCCTCCACACTATTGAGTTTTATCATATTTCTACTCTTTTTTATTTATTGTTTATGTTGGATTTTTGGTATGGTAATATTGACACTCGAATTTTGGCGTGTGCCCAAATTACCCGTTAATAGGCTGAAAATCGAGACTTAGGAAAGCCCGTATAAAATAGAGTTAATTATGTTATATTTCCTAAGTAAACCGT
Source organism: Flueggea neowawraea (assembly GCA_948243855.1). NCBI lineage: Eukaryota > Viridiplantae > Streptophyta > Magnoliopsida > Malpighiales > Phyllanthaceae > Flueggea > Flueggea neowawraea. Next base: position 15,024 of record CAODLS010301369.1, on the reverse strand, counting down.
AGATTTGCATCATTAGAAATACCAATTTTGTATCTATTAAACTACCAGAATACATGAAGTTTGTGTTGACTGAAAAATTTTGGTCGCAATATATGATGACAATTCAAAAGGGGGGTGAATTGGATTTTTAGCAAGTTAAAAAATTTCGTTGAAAATCTTTTCCAAACTAAAACAAATAACAAATTTCTTTTAAACTAAAATCAAAGTTAAATGCGGAAATAAGTTAAAATAAAAGATCTAATCCATACACAATAATATAAATCAAATGCAAAGCAAGTAAGAGATAATAAGAGAAGAGAGCATAAATCCAATTTATAGTGGTTCGGTCCTCATTTATCTATGTTCACTCCTCTAAATCCCCTAGAGAATTTCAATCCACTATCTTCCTCACTTTCGGATGGAGGAAAACCGTTTACAACAAATTGTTTTTGCGAGATCAACAAACAAACCGTTACACCTTGTTTTTGCGGGCTCAACAAGGAAACAATTACCCTAGACTTAACTAGAAAACTATTACCACTTGTTTTAAGGACAAAATAAGCAAACCAAACCACTTGTTTTCAGGATAAAATAAGCAAACTGAATCTCTAATTTTTGATGGCTTAACGAAGAAACTGAACCACTAGTTTTTGCATGCTCAACTAGCAAACCGTTATTACTAGTTTTCTAAGTGTCACTAGCAACCACTCTTGGTTTTCTAAGGCACAACAAGAAAACCTATCTACCATCAATCAAATACTTTGATTGTTACAAATATGTGTTCCCAAAACACAGATTTTAAGTTCAGCCCAAACCAAAATGTGTTTGAAAGTGAATAGATCAAATGGGTATAAATGATGGAAGAAGAGAAATAAAGATAGAAAAGTTTAGCCAATGTTTCTCTCTATTTTTCTGATGTTGGAGACGTCTATTTATAACAATTTTGTAAGAATATAGCCGTTGGAAGTATCAAATTAGCCGTTGTGAGAAAATAGAAAATTATGTTTTAATTGACGTCACTGTCACCAACGTACGTTATTGCCTTCAACTTGCATTTTTTAGATACATCGTCAGAGATCAAAGTGAGTTGTTGATCATCTGCGTGCCTTGTTGAAGTTGCAATGCTTCTGGTTGAAAAACACCTTTCATTAGTGTGCCTTGACATTCATTTGTGTGCCTTGACAGATCTTTCAACATGCCTTAATGAGTGATCTGCGTACGTTGTTCTTAGTTCCAGAATATGCACTTTTGTCCAGACACCATCAACGTGCTTTGCCATTTTGTTCACGCGCTTTGTCGAATTCTCAAGATTGCACCTTTGATTTTCCACGTCAACATGTTAGAGAATATCCAAATTTGAATTCCCGAGGAGCGTTATGACTTTGTCCTCATCTGCAGCTTGTGTACGTGTGTTACTGATTGTCAACGTGTGTAGAACGTCTCAACAAAGTTTGTACCTTTAGTTCATCTAGGCGCCTTGTTCATCCTTCAACGTGCCTTGGTCATTCATGAAACCTTCTCGCAGATCTAGACCTCGACTACGTGCATTATAGAATTCTCTACATGCGTAGATCATCAAAATCAATTTCCAGAAAGCCTCTGATGCATATCTTCATGCCTTGTTTGTTCCTATGCATGCTCAGATTCCAATTTTGCATGCATTAATTTATTTGATGATTATTAAGGTGCTTTGTTCTTCATCAATGTGCTTTGATGAATCAACAATGTGCTTTATTGCCAAATATCATCAAGTCTACAACTTTGCACCTTTTTCATGGATGTCTTGCATTCATCATCATCAAAATCGAACTCAACAATCTCTTCCTTTTTGATGATGATAAAACATACATGAATTTGAACTTCCATTCATCAATAACAAATAATTTGATCAAGGACTTCACTCTTTATCACTTGGTTAGTTCAACACAATAATATATAATGTTCAAAGCAAGAATGACACCAATTAAAAGATAAAGCACTTAGTCAAATTTATGCACATTTCTCCCAATAAATTCATGTACACTTCTTCCTCTTTTTGTAATCATAAAAAAGGTATGCAAAATCAACATTCTTCCCCAATCAATCAAAGAATTAATAGAAACCCCTATAGCAAATGCATTTTTTCAAAGAAATGATTGTATAATTAAAATTTCCCTTTTTTGTTTTAAAACATGCATATCAATAAAAAAAATATATCTCCTTCTTTGAAAAACATGTGGTGTACATAACTCATATATGCAATAAATCACAACAAAAAAATTGCAGAAAAATGAATTAAAAACGAAATAAGCTCAAATGTCAAGAATGTGTTACCACACTTGATTTCCATTTCATTTCCTTGCTTTCCAGTAAATATAATCACTATCATCAAAGAAAATAGCTCTATTAATAGCTAAACCTTCATATCTTAAAATATCATAAATGGATGCCATTTTTGGAATCTTTAACTCTTTGGATGTTAAGTCAAAAATAAATATCAAGAGCGTAATGTCACGCACTTAGGCTTTGATAATAGCCAATGCGTGCGGCACTTAGTCTATTCCAAGGCACAAATAGAACTAAGTAAGCCTTAGAGTTAGTCTCGAATGAGACGGGATGAGCGAGGTAGGCAATGAGAGGTTTAAGTCAAGTAAAAGGTGAGTTGAAAGCACTTGAGTTTGTAGAAATTGAGGCTTTATACAATTTCTCAACAACTCTGGAATATCTTACAAATGAGAGGGGTGGCCTTTATATAGGCAATCCACCTCTTTAATGTGTGGTTGTAATTGTTTGGACTAGAAAATTCTATACAGTTCCTATGTGTAAAGATGTTCCAGCAAGTGTTGGAACATTCTGGAGTTTTTGTGAATGTTGTGGAGAATGGGCAGCATAGAACTTTTTGGAAGTTTCCGGAAGGCAACCATGCTTGGTTCAAGTTGCGGAAGTTTCTAGACAAATCCGGACAGTCCACACACTTAGCCATTTTTTCGCAATTCTCTAGCACGTTCCGGAGTCTTCTGTGGTACACATATTTGTCTAGGCATGTTCCGCAATGTTCCAGCGCTTTCCAAATTTTTCCGCGGCAAAGCTTGCACACACCATGGGTCAAGCTTTGTTCCGGCCCACTTTTACAATGCCTTAGCAAAAAATTGGCCTAGACAAAATGGTCCATGACACCCTCCCCCACTCAATCTCACGACGTCCTCATCGCGACTCGAGCCTTGGAATCTTTGAAGTGCTCAGGGAGTTGCCGTAGCAAATCTTTATGTTCCTATGTAACCCTTATGTTGAGAATATTTTTCCTATTCACCATGTTTTCGGTGAGGTTGGGAACTCCTCTTCTTTTTATCATGTGGTCTGCAAGGATGCACTTGATTTCTTTGCTAAACTTGGTGATGAGGGTCGTTAGAGCTCTTCGCGAAACTCCGCTGAAGTTGTAAGGCAGAAATCAAAGCAGTTTTTGATTTCGTCATGCTCTTTATAAGGATCACTCGAAGCTTGTAGTCGTCGAGGATCACTAGAGAGCTCATAGAAGGAACCGGAATGGCAAAGGCCTTGTGGAAGAATGCTAGACAAAAGACGATTTTATAATCATCCATAGGGAAAACGATGAAGTCTAGCGTACCTTGCCAATCACCGATTTGCACCTTCACGCCTTGAGCCATGCCGTGGGAAGGTTTGGCTTTCGAATACCGCCTTAATGGTGCCGACTCCTTTGGTTACCTTTAAGCCAAGGTGTTTCGCCTCTTGTGGATCAATGAAGTTGTGCGAGGCACCCATGTCAAGCATTGTACAAGCAGATTTACCATTGATGGAGGTATCGACATACAACAGACTTCCCTCCTTAGAGAATGAAGGGAGGAGTTTAGTGAGTGCTTCCAAGTACTGCAACGAACCCATATTAGCTTCAGGTTTTTCTTGGGATCTCTCTTTAAACTCCGTTACAATGGCATTCATTGCCATGCGTTTTGGGCAGTCTCGTACCCAATGTGGTCCATCACAAAAGAAAAAAAGGTGAAGGCGGTTTGGAGGCAGGTTCGTGCTTAACCAAAGGTCCTTTATTATGCTTGGAGCTTCCACTAAAAGATTTATGATGGCCACTCTCTTTGCTTTTGTTTGGATCCCTCTCCAGTGCTTCCCTACTCTTGCTAGAGTCGGGTTTGTTGTCTTTGTCTTGAGTGGAGTAGTCCTTGAGACTTTCCACCGTAGCAATGGCTTCGTGAAGGGTCTTTACTCCACGTCGAACCAACTCCATATTTACCCAATCCTTTAACCCATATTTGAAGTCAAAGAAGAGTTGGTCGTTGGTTACCTCAAGAATCTCGAGTATTGGAATGGTAAACTCCCTAATATAGTCAGCAATGCTTCTGGTTTGCCTCAACCGTTGTAGCTTGATACGTATCTCATCGTTGGCATTGTGAGGCACGAATTGCTTGAGAAGTTCTGCCTTGAACTGATCCCAAGTGTTGATGACGCAAAGACCATTTTCCCTTTCGGAATGCTTGCGCCTCTACCATAGTTGTGTAGCATCCCTAAAGAAGATAGTCGCGTTGCTGATCTTGGTGAAGTCATCAGTGACTCCGATGGCTTCAAAGTACTGTTCAAGACCGAAGAGGAAATTTTCCACCGTAGTGGCATTCTTTGTGTTGTTGTACATTACAGGCTTGGGGACTTTCAACCCTTTCGGGGCAAACGTACTTGCAGTCGTCGTGCTGGTCGAGGGTGGACTACCTTGACATATAATGGTTCATCTCCCTACGAAAATCTTGCATCTCGTCTAGAAGAGTTTTGTGTAGGTCATTGAACTCTTGGGCAAAGGAGCGTAGTTCTCCCCTAAAGGCACTGCCAAGGTCTTTAATCATGGACTTGGCAGCCCGAGTGATTTCCACATTCTCGTGGATTAGGTTGTCCACTTGGTCGGTAAGCTCGCTAATGATCATCGTGACATTGGCCAAGCTCTTCTCAAGGTCAGCAACTCGAGTCTCCAATGTTTCCCTCATTGGAGCCTTAGACTTGCCCCGTTTAGGCTGGATGCGTTGCTCCTCAGCCCATGAACCTGTTCGGTGTATTGCTTCTCAACATTGGTAGCAACAACGATCTCTTCTCTTGCCATTTGCTCAACTAAAGTCAAAGGCCCCAAGGATTGGAACGTTGATCTGATGCCACTTGTCACGCACTTAGGCTTTGATGCTAGCCAATGCGCGTGACACTTAGTCTATTCCAAGGCACAAATAGAACTAAGTAAGCCTTAGAGTTAGTCTCGAGTGAGACAGGATGAGCGAGGTAGGCAATGAGAGTTTTAAGTCAAGTAAATGGTGAGTTGAAAGCACTTGAGTTTGTAGAAATGGAGGCTTTATACAATTCCTCAACAACTCGGGAATATCTTACGAATGAGAGGGGGTGGCCTTTATATAGGCAATCCACCTCCTCAATGTGGTTGTAATTGTTTGGACTAGAAAATTATATACACTTCTTATGTGTAAAGATGTTCCAGTAAGTGTTGGAACATTCTGGAGTTTGCGTGAATGTTGTGGAGAATGGACAACATAGAACTTTCTAGAAGTTTCCGAAAGGCAACCATGCTTGGTTTAAGTTGCAGAAGTTTCTAGACAAATCCGGACAACCCATACACTTAGCCATTTTTTTTCAATTCTCTAGCACGTTCCAGAGTCTTCTGTGGCACACAACTTTGTCTAGGCGTGTTCCGCAATGTTCCAGTGCGTTCTGGATTTTTCCGCGGCAAAGCTTGCACACACCTTGGGTCAAGCTTTGTTCCGACCCACTTTTGCAATGCATTAGCCAAAATTTGGCCTAGAGAAAATGGTATGTGACAATAAGCTCTTATACCAATTGTAGGTCCTAAGTATGAAATGACAATCTAAGAGGGGGTGAATTAGATTTTTAGCAAGTTAAAAACTTCGTTGAAAATATTTTCCAAACTAAAACAAGTAACAAAGTTCTTTTAAACTAAAATCAAAGTTAAATACGAAGCAACTTAAAATCAAAGATCCAATCTACACATAACAATATAAATCAAATGCAAAGTAAGTAAAAGAGAGTAAGGGAAGAGAGCACAAATTCAATTTATAGTGGTTTGGTTTTCTTTGATCTACGTCCACTCCTCTAGATCCCCTAGAGAATTTTAATCCACTATCTTTCTCACTTCCGGGTGGAGGGAAACAGTTTACAACAACTTATTTTTGCAGGATCAACAAGCAAATTGTTATCCTCTTCTCTCATGCTCCTTCATCGTCAAACATCTTTGTTCTCTCCATCTCGACGTTGCTTCTCCTCTCTTCCTCACTCTTCAACTATCCTCTTTTTTTTTGTCATTTTCATGTTCTCTCTTCGTTCTCTCTTCTTGGTTTCTTTTACAGCGTCGACTGGGAAATATAGAGGTGCAAGCAAAAGACGGTGGCGGCAACAGGAAACCCTAATCCTAACTTGTTTGATTTTGTTTCAATGCAAATCTACGTTTTTGTTATTGAGCGATGCAACAGAGAGCAATCGAAACTGAAGAGGATATAGAACGAAGAAAGGAGCAGAAGAGGCGACTGAGAAGATGGAGATGTGAGCGACAGACGAAAGCGGTGACGACAGATTTGGTTATTTGTTATTGAGAGAACATTTTTTATGATTTTGTTTTGCTGCAAATTTGGTGCTAATATATTAATTTTCTATTTTTTATTGCAAGAGGGAGAGAAGCGACAGTTTGAACTACAGATCTGCACTAGATCCGTCGTTTGCCAAAATTTTGTCGCCGCTCTAGGAGGTCGGTGGCGGCGAATGAGGCTGAGGGGAGGAGGATTGACGGCGGTCAAACCCTACTAGTAACAATTTTGGGGATGTACTTATTGTAAAATTATCTTTTTAGCCCTTGAAATTTTGAAAAATTATATGCCTGTGTTTATTGAATAGAAGCAGAGTCCGGTGTTTTGGAATGTCTTGTGTTTTTATGCTGCTAGGGTTTGGAATTTGCAGGTGGTAGCGAAAGGAAGCTTGAACGGCGACAATTAGGGTTTGGAATGAGAATGAGGTGTGTTTTTTTAGTGTGGATCGTGGCGAAGATTGATCTGTTGTTGGTGGCGGTGGAAATCTGAAATTGATGTTGCGTACACTTTTTGAAAACTTTTAAAGACCTCTGAAGACCATTGTAAACTTTTGAATTTGATGTTGCACATACTTTTTGAAGACCTTTCAAAGACCTCTGAAAACCTTTTTGTAAACATTTAAATACATTTTGTATACTAAATTAATTACCATTAAATAATTAAAATTTATAAATATCGTGTATATCGAATATATATACACAAATAATTCAGTGTAATTTTAAAAAAATACACACAAAATTTATTAAATTAATTTTTTTATAAAAGCAAGTTGTAAACTTCCTTTTGAATACTTTTGTAGACCTTTTAAAGACTTTTGAAATTTTTTTAGAGACCTCTGAAGACCTTTGAATTTTTTTTTGAAGATCTCTGAAGAGCTTATGGAGACCTCTGGAAAATCAGATATTTTTTTAGTTGAAATTCATTTTGTCGTAAAAAATTAATTTCTCGTGAAAATATCGCGATTTCTCGCGAATATGACATTTCTCATATTTAGTTTGTTTTTTCTAGCATTTTTCAAAATTAAAATTTTGGATGACATTTGTCAAAATCAGAATTTATTTTTCTATTAAAAGTGTGATTTTCCCTACAAAATAGATCAAAAACTAAGATAAATAGGACCAGTTTATGAGTTCAAGTATCATGTTTAGAGCCTTCACAGTTGAGCTGGAGAAATTCGTCAAGACTGGGCTCTCCTAAAGTGGTTAATTGTTGCAAAACCTTGTAAGAGAATTCAATTGAGTTAATTATGCTAAATGTCTCAAATGAAATTTAGATTTTGAAAAAAAAAACAAATAGAATTTCAATTTTGACAAATAGAAACACACTCAAACTTATTCTGAAAAATATTAGATGGAGGTTTTTGAGACTTTTGGAGACGTTTAAAGTTATTTTTGAAAAATACCATATAGAGATATTTGAAGACTAAGACTTTTGGGTACCGTTGAAGACTTTTGGAGACTTTAAATCTGACAATTTTTGAGAGAGGTTTAAAGCGTATTTTTATTCTTTAAAATCTGTTTGGGCTAGACCTAAACATCAATTTCTGAATTTTATTTCAGTATAATTGTGTGGTTTTTCCAATTGAATTCATCTTAGGAGAATGAGCCTTAGAAAACAAGCAAATCAGTTGTGAATGAACCCGCAGAAAGAGGAGAAGTGTTATTTCTTAGATTTTGATTTCCATGGACAGAGTTTGCATGGTTTTTGAGCTTCAAGTCTTTGAAGTGGCTCTCCTGAAAAGAATTTCTAAATACATAGAATGGTACACTTCTACTTGAGGAGAATAGATTTTGAATTTCATGGACAGAGTTTGCATGGTTTTTGAGATTCAAGGGATTAAAGCAAGGATCATTCGAGAAGACCTCTAGATCAGGATTAGCTTAATTTTCATGATAATGGAGGACTTTCTCTTGACATTTATCAAGGAAAGTTAAGAGAGACTATCATGTTTCTAGGAATTATCAAATACAAGTCTTCTATAAACAGAGGAGTTACAGTTTTCGGCGCCATACCATCCCCAAAACTCTACACTTTGTCCTCAACTCTCGTTTGTTCTTTCGAGTTTTGTTTAGCATCCTCTCAAATTTTTGTAATCCTTACTAGTTATTAATAAAATCCTTTTATTTCTGCTCTCAATTCGATTTTTTAACCATTGAAATTTTGGGTAACAACCTTTTTAACCTTTGAAATTTTGGGTTTAACCTTAGTTTACTTGCTTAGTTAGTCACTTAATTTTGTGGTTCTATTTACTTAAAATAAAATCAAAAGATTTTCATTTTTCTTTTGCTAAATCATAATTAGCAATTCGTCGCTGTAAATACGTTACTCCAAATTACTCCGAATTTTGAAAACTACCATTAACATTCGTATGATTGATGGCACAATTGAAGGAAAGTAGAAAATAAAAACATACATGAAGACAAAAGCCCTCCAATAAGATGGGCAACTTGGCAGTTTCCTCCATGAAAATATGCATTTCTCATCCAATCACTCTCGCTATTTTATTTTTTACAATAATTTATTCTATAAATTTGTAAATTTTTATATTATAACTGATCAATTTATCAAAACAAGCACTACAATAAATAAAAATACATAGTTCCGGATTATGAACTCCTCTTGTTATTTGTACACCACTTTGAACCTGAAATGACAGAATATATAATTAAGGGCTAGTTACATATATATGCTACTGAGATATATAAATTATGAATTCACTATACCAACTTTCAATATTTTAGCAAATTTTTCAAAATTACAAGCGGTATATAGCCTATTTATGAAAATTACATTTTTATGAAGTTGTTTGAAACTTGTTTAGGTTTTGTTTGAAACTATTAAATACTGTTTATATGTTGTTTATATTTGTTTATATATTGATTGCATTTATTTATATGTTGTTTATATGTTATTTATATGTTATTTATATGTTGTTTATATGTTGTCTATATTTGTTTTTATGTTGTTTATATTTGTTTATATGTTGTTTAGAACTTGTTTAGGATTTTTTTAAAGTCTGTTCATTTTTCAGACTTGTTTAGAACTTGTTTATATGTTGTTTAAATGATATTTAAAAACAAGTTATAAACAACATATAAACAAATTATAAACACTTATAAACAACTTTTAAACAACTTTTTGAACAAGTATTTGTATATCTATTGTTGTTGAATATAAACAAGTTATAAACAACATATAAACACTTATAAATACTTACAAAAAACTTTCAAACAACCTATAAATAACTCTTTGAAAAGTTATAAACAATAAATAAAGAAGTTATAAACACTTATAAACAACTTTCTAAGAAACCCAAGCCGCTGTCAAAGAAGTCATCCGCTTCCTTCTTTTGTTCTTACAACACCAAAACAAATCAAATTCGTAGCAGAGACGAGTGAGAAAGAGAAAGAGACAAGGTTCAAGGATGCGAAAGAAAAAAAAGGAGAGAGAGAGAGTAGTAGATCTTACTGGCGGAAGACAGAGAAGAGAGTTGGAGGCCAACGATGATGAATGAGAGAGACGAGATTTAAGGCTACGAAAGAGAAAGAGAAAGAGAAAAGAAGAGAGAGAGAGAGAGAGAGAGAGAGAGAGAGAGAGAGAGTAAATAAAGAGAAAAGAAAGATAAGAGAGAGAAAGGAGATAGAACAAATGAAGAAAGAGAGAGACGTGAGAAAAACAACAACCATTATAATGGAAAAATATTAAAAATTTTAAAAGTGAATTTAAAAATTTTAAAAGAGAATGACAAATATATGAAAGTAGACATGTAATATACATAAATGGGTTGTGAATACAAAATATTAGAAAGATTAATAGTGTATCATGTAGTTATCACTACAATTAAAGCAACATACTCTACACCTTTGGGCTTCGGGACCACACATTATCCACTTGATCAAAAACCATTTATGATCGGGCCAATTACATATTCATCAAGTCAAAATCATCAATTACAGATTTATGCAGTCCACTTTTAATATTTTAAACAAAAATTACAAAATCAAGGTTGTGCACCAAACTTTATAAATTATATATTCACAGACTTGTTTATATATCGTTTAAAACTTGTTTATGATTTGTTTATATATTAGTTCTTATTTTAAAACTTGAATGTTATTTATATATTGTCGATACCTTGTTTATACATTGTTTAGAATTTGTTTATCTTTCAAACTTGTTTATATGTTGTTTGTATGTTATTTTTTGTTTTAAAACTTAAAATGTTATTTATATATTGTTGATATCTTTATTTATATGTTATGTATATATTAAAAACAACATATAACTCTTGTTATATGTTGTTTTTAATATATACATAACATATAAATAAAGATATCAACAATATATAAATAACAAATCAATAATATATAAATTACAGATTTGTTCGTATATTGCTTTCAACATATAAACAATATATCAACAAGATACTAACAATATATAACCAACAATTAGTCAATATACACATAAAAAACAACAAATAAACAAGACGCTTTGCATTTTGAAATATAGAAAAACATCAACAACACATAAAAAAGACTCTGTGAATTTAAAAATATATATCAATAAATCTAAAAAATTACACGCATAACTTGTCCCTATAGAATAAATATTATAAAATTTTATTAATAAACTGCATAATTACCAATTTATGATCTGGACCCACTAAAAACTGGACATATGATGACCTGGAATCAAGAAGGGCGAGTGGGCCCAAAAAAATAGGGCCTGCATAACGACTTCAAACTCCTACTTTGGTCAAGTTTTCTTGATGTGGAAATTAAACCACATTGGTCCTTTTGAAACTTATTTCACTAATGGCAGCTTTGGAAGTATTTACAATATTTACAGAAAAGAAACTATCTCCCAAAGAAATTTCAAAATCTCAAACTATCCAATAACGTAAAATCTCATCATACCCATATCTAATTCATATTTTTCTTTCCTTTTCCCTAAAGAACGGCGGATTTCTTGCTCTTGCCTATTTTGGATGATTTGATTTCCATTTTTTGTGCATTATTGGAGTTTGATTCGATATTGTCTGCATATATCGAAGGGAGATGCGGACAAAAATTTGAAATTCCATATTCTTTCGTTTGACATTGTGATTATTTCGGCCAAGTAATGTGTATACGTATTATACAACCATGCTCTCTTTGTCTTTTCATTATCTCTATATCACGTGAATAATAACACATTAATAATTAGTATAATTTATAATTACTTTGATCAACTTATTATTGTTATTACAAATTTATAATCTCTATATCTATTCAAGACATAATAAAAAACGAAAATTTTGGCTATATTCTCATTGTTATTGCAAATTTCAATATCACCGTTATTTGAGTAAATAATAACATAGTAATAACAATACTGCATTATTATTGATCGTTATATCAATATACTTGTTATATCCTATAAATCATAACATACGAATAACTATAACAATTCATTATTATATTCTAAAAAGATTTTTATTGATGCTGTAAAATTTTCAGTATTCTTGTTATATCATAACATATGAACAATTGAAATTCATTATATCCTATGAATAATAATAATACGTTAATGAATGGAAAAATTTATTGTTATTTTTGTTATATTCATGTATATTTATAATAAATTAAAATTAGTAATTTATATTTGATTGATATATTTGTTTACTATTGTAGGAATACTTTCATTATATGTTGTAGGAATATTGTATGTTAACATCCGGCTCTTTATACAAGTCTCTTCTCTTAAAGTGTGTTTACACAAAGACAAACCGACAACACACTCAATAAATAATCAAAAATCCCCAAAGATAACTTCCTCTTCAACTCAATTCAATTAACCAATTCCATCATACTCTTCTAATCAATCTTAACATTGAATTTTATGGCAGAAACATCAAATCTAACAACTTCACAATAAAGACCTACTATAATTATTAATCGGCTCAAAATATCAAATTAAATCTACCCATTTAAAGAAAATAACTAGAATACTATAAGCATTCAAAATCATAATAAAATCACACCAACATGCATAGAACGTTCATTACGCACCTTCTTCTTCTGCTTGCCTCCACCAGACTTGGCAGGCTTCGACGAGGGTGGTTAGTGGTGGAGCCTATCCTTCTTCGGTGCCTACATCAAAAATTGAAAAAACATGTATTAAAAATTCCACCAATGCTCCTGTTTGGAAACCCAGGACATCGCGTTTCCAAGAGTCGACTTACCGGCTAGAGAAGGTGATGAACGGCGGCGACGACTGCGAGTCAATTGGTGGCGGAGAAGCTGGTCGAACTTCGCATTTCAAGAAGAGAAGAGTCGAAGAGAGAGAGTGACTCAAACAGTGGGAGGGGAACCAAAGAAAGAGTGAGTGATGATGTGCCGTTTTTGTCTTTCTGATTTAAAATCAGCCCGGACGATACCCGAATACCATTAGTACATTCTTATTTTTTTATAAATATTTAAGATTTTATAATTTAAAAATTGTTTAAAATTAAAACAAAATAATATAAATTGTATGAATATAACAATCATATAATTTTACAGAATATTATATTAAATTCTGAAAAACTTCTTGTAAACAATATTTTGAGTACAATTTGAAGAATTTACATTTTTGTCACATATCAAAATCTTCAATCTAGATTTGTTTTTAACTGCGGTGGTTGTATAATTTAAACAAGTAAGCAATTTGTTGATTTTCTTTTGAAAAGAACAAAATATATGACAAATAAAATTATTTTATATTAAAATAAATGAAACAATTACATCAATATAACATTCTATTACATTGAATGGAATAGTTAAAAGTAATAAAAATTATATGAAATTATAATTGTATTTTTTTATTCAATCATTCAAAAATACCTCACATTGAATGGAATAGTAAAAAACAACAAAAATTATATGCAATTATAATCATATTTTTATATTCAATCATTCAAAAATACCTCAAATTAAACGCTTAGAGTATAAAATTGTAATATCCTGTACATTTTTTTGATAATTATTTTTAGATAATTATATTTAGAGTAATTATTTTGAATACTTATTAGTGGATAATTATTTTTGGAATAATTATTTTAAATAATTTGGGTAAAAATTTGAATTTTTGTTTTTGGTGATTGAAGAGTTAATTTTATGTTTTTAATGTTAATTTGATGATTAAAGAAGGTTATGAGCTAATTGAAAGTGATTTATTAATTGAAAAATTGTTGAAAAAAAAGAAAAAGAAAAGAGGAGTGACTTTCGGTTGGGTTATTTACTGGTTTGGTTTACCGATTTGGTTCACTGGTTTAACTGGTTGGGTTGATTCATACTAAGTTGGTTTGTTTTATTTTTGTGAAATGGTTTGGGTTTTGAAGATGACTACAAAATTCATTAGTGAGTTGATTGGGTTCTTTTTATGGATTGGTTTAGTTAAGTTTGATTTTTGAATTGATTAGGTTTTGACTGCTGGGTTGGTTGGCTAGTTCGGTTCGACTGTTTCGGTTTGGATTGGTCAATGGATTTGGTTTGGCTGCTGCTACCCTTCTCTTCTTTTAAAATCCAGACCCGCTACAGTACTCTCACCCTCCCCTGTTTTTCTCTTCTTCTGTTTTCTTCGCTGATTTCGTCTATCTCTTCGTGCTCTCTCTCTCTCTCTCTCTTCGTTCCTCTTCCATTCCTACACCAAGATAAGGTGATTTTCTCTTTCTCTCTCCTATTTTTGCTTGGCTTCATGGTTAAACCGATGGATTTTGTGTGGATTTTGATTTTTGGCCGAAAATGGAAATTTGGGTTAGGATTTCTGTGATTTTTGGATGGATTTGAGTTGGTTTTTATTGGATAATGATAGATTGAGGTTGAAAATGCATGAATCTAGCTTAAAAATGATGAATTGATGGTTGAATCTTAATGGGTTAATTTTGGTTCGAAAATGGGTATTTCGGTTTGGTATGATTTTGAGGTTTTTGATGCAAACCGAGGCTAGATTTAGGTTCCATGGGTTGATTAGAGTTTATTGGAACCATCGAGAACATCGTGTTTCGCTTGATTCGAGATTTGGGGTATTTTTGGAATAATTTTCGTCACGAGGACTAAATTGAAAATTTTGATTTTTTTGGAAAAATTGGAGGAATGGGTCTGATATTTGCCATGAGGGTCAGATTTATAATTTTGGAAAAATATGGTGTAGATTTGTAATTTTTGAAAATGTTGGCTAATTTTGTAATTTTGGGAAAATTGAGGTTTTAATTGTAAATTGAGTTATTTGGAGGATTTAATTATAAATTCTAAAATTTTTGGGTTAATTATTAATTTCTAGAATTTTTGGGAATTAATTAGTATTTTTCGAGGTTTTAGGGACTAAAGTATAATTTTACGAAAGTCGGGAACTAATTCATAATTTTACACTAATTTTGATTTTTGGGCCATGAGTGATAGATCTTCGATCGAAATAGGATTTCTGACGCCGATGG
>CAODLS010301195.1:0-10064 GCA_948243855.1 Flueggea neowawraea | reverse complement strand
CATCATGAGGATAATAATCATAACAATAACAACCTTAAAAATGCTACATTTGTTGAGTATTATAATAAACCTCCATTCATAACATTTGACCAAAGTGGTAGTAACAATGGTGGTCAAAGTAGAGCAAACCCTAGTCCTCATCAACTTCTTCATCCTCATTTTGCAGTTCATGATGGGTCTTCTTTTATCCCTTGAAGAAGAATTAAAAAAAAAGGCTGCATTGTACGATGAGTTATATATATATACATATAGGGAATATTCCAATATCATTATATATGCATTGGTGAAATAAATAAATTATATATTATGGTATGCATGGAATTTTAGGAGGACCAAAAGAAGTTCAAAGGAGAAGAAGAAGAATAAGAGTTGCTTTAGTTAAAGGGTAGGAAGCCAGATTCTTCAGTGTAGATTCTGGCAATAATTTTTTTTAAAGATGTTTTTTTTTTGAAATATGTATATGCTTTGTGCAGTGATGAGAGAAGAGGAATTTGTAAATTTCACATGACATATACTCTTTTGTGTAAGAGTGTTAACTTTGGAGCTGGACAAAGATGAATACTTCTAATTAACAAGTTTTATTCTTGAACTTGCATGTTTTTGTAGGAAATAAATAGCAATGTATGAATCTTTCTATTCTAATTTATATTTTTGATGACTCAAATAATGGATACATAAAACAAGTTCAATAGGAAAACTTGTCAACAAGAAAATTATATATTTTAATTATCCCAAGTCATTTTATAGCATGGTACATATTTATTATTTTACAAATCTATGACTTGGGTAATTAAGATACAAAGACCATTTGCACAAATTTTACGTTGTATGGTGTGTCTATCTAATTAATTTTCATTCGCTCTAAGAGACTAATTTTAAAAGATTTGAGCTCAAACTTATGATCTTTTCAAGTCACTCAATTTCAGAAGTACTCATTATCATTTCAATTATTCCGTTAAATTTAAAAAACAATTAAAAATATGTTAATAGTTTTATTCCAATCGAGATAGCTAAACTTACTTTAGTAATTATTAAAGTTGAAACAACTAAATTTGTTTCAACTAGTCTGATAATTTTGTTCCATTTGGATCAATTAATTTATTTTAGTATTTTTATTTATTTATTTATTTATCTATTCCAAGTTCAAACAACTAAACTTGTTTCAATTCAGACTACCAAACTATTACCTTTTTCTAATAAAAAAAATATTTACCCTTTTTTTTCAGACAATTACCTCGATACCGTATATAATATATAAATTTTAGATTTAATGTTGGCATATTAAAGACTAGTTGGTCCAATCCAACAGAGGTCAGTGGTCACGTTCCGAAACCAACCTGAAATTCACAGCCGACCCACTTTCACATTTTTTGTCATCAATTAGAGACGACCGGTCATTCAATTTTCCGTACACGCGAAGATACTTGATGAAAACGACAAACAATAACCACGCTTTCATATATTGATATTGAGTAATCATAACATCTTATTATCACTTTTCATAAATTCAGCTACAATGTTTTATAATTATTTCCAAGTCAGTTATTATAACTGTTGACAGGGCTTTTTGCCCACAATATCAGATTGTCAGCGTAATATATTAGTACTCATAGACGACAAAATTCTTCCTATCGAGTTCGAATTTAAAACCTCTAATTAAAAGAAATGAAACTCATACTATTTTGCCATAACAGTATCATGCTAGCACTTAACAATCATTTTACATGAATAATTAATATGATATAATTGCAATACTTAACAAAAAATATTCTAAACCAAACCTAAAAGGCGGTAAAGTTCGTGCCCTATGAATTCATTTAACCCAGATTAAACAAGTAGCAGTAAGTTCTTGAATGAAGATTCAATCAACATGGAAATGTGGAGCATTATAAGACCTGGCATAGAAGAGGTGGATATCATATATTCATTTACAACCTAAGTAGACACAACCAACTAATTGATCCATGCAAGTATCCCTCACAGAACAAGAAGAAAATTCTTCCGAAACAAAAATGTTCTGCTAGGTACTGCATAATAGCATGTTAGTACTGAAAATACAGAGAATCATCAAACTGTTAATCACTTCTTGATGATAAGTTTTTCATATAGAGCAGCAATGTCTTTCTTCTTTGGATACTTCAGTGCTAGCAATTCTGCAGTGAACCCATTTTCACAAAGCTCTTGTCTCAGTTTCTTCACGGTAAATTTGCTGTAATCCACCAAACCGGCATTTGATATTTCGTTGCCCTCTCCATTTTGTTTCAGAACAGAATCCTCTAAATGTCTCAATTTGCATTTCTGCAGGGGAGTTTCGATCTTGGGTTTCTTCAGTTTTGTAGCCTTCTTTTCATCAATATCTGCATCTTGAAAAGAATCGGAACTCGTACCAAAAACTTCTAGCCTCGAGCGTTTCATGTGAACTGGCGTTTCGAGTGCAGAACCTGTAGCAGGTTCACTTGAGTACCCAGAATCCAGAAGTTGTATATCTGTTTTCCCTTCTCGTGGTACAGGTTCTAGGGAAGGTGTTTCTGGCATTCTGATGGCCTCTGCTTGATCAGCATCCAAACTTTCCCCAAAGGCTTGACTTATGCGCTGTTCATATTTCAGTTTCAAGGATTCTATCTCCTGATCTCTCTCTATGACTATGGTACCTAGTAAAGAGACTTTAGATGTGGCATTGGCTTCTGACATGCGCAATCTCTCGACTTCAGCAGCAAGCTCAGTGTTTTGTCTCTGCAAGATTTCTACATGCCCGTGTTCAATTTTGATCTGGGAAAGTCTTTCAGCTGCAACTTGCTGGGTGCTTTGCAAATCATTTTGAGCAGTTAGCAGCTGTGATCGTGCTGCTTCGATAAACTCATTCGCTACCATAATTTCCTCTTGTGAAACTTTACACTTTTCACTTGTTTCTTCAAATCTTTTCAACTCAGTAATATATTTCTGCTCCAGTTGGGTCCCGTCCTGCACCACCATCTCAGCTTTTCTCTCCACTGATTGAGCAGAAGTTTCAACAACCTCAACTCTGTCAGCAAACTCTTTTATTTGATGCTTAAAATTTGAAGATTCCATAACAAAGTTCAACATCTTTGTTTCCATATCCTACACATATGGATAAAATAACAACAATCTGTTAAAAAAGTAAAGCTTTAAGACATTGAAGACTATCAAATGACAATAATTCAGACCAGAGGATTTCACATATGGTAACCTTCAAGCCCAAACTCAAAGTTGTCAATCTCTCTTCTGTATTCTCAAGCTTCGTGACCACATCTTTAATTCCCTTGTCCTGCCATGAGCCAACAAATTTTCTTAGGAAAGACAATCCGGATGGTATGACTTGTCATTTAAGTATACACACATAATAGTAAGAAAATAGGATTTCTCCACAAATAATTTAATATGGACAAACACTGATAAAAGTCTAATACATAGGTAGATGAGTATATATGTTTCATCAATATATGAGAGAGATCATTGACTGACCTTTTCTAACAAAATATTGGAGAATTTGGCTTGCAGAGCATCTTCTCTGAGTTTTCCCTCTTCAGTTGAGCATTCCAGCATCACAGCTGCTTCATTCTTAATAACCGTGATTTCCTTAGCAGCAGCGTCGTACTTAGCTTTCCATTCACTTGCCTCTTCCTGAGCCAATTCAGCTTTTTCTTTAGCAGCGGCACCTCTTGCTTCTGCTTCATGATTCTCAGACTTGAAAAATGCCATTTTGCCTTCATCCTGGTTATTCACTCCCCTAACCTTAGTGAATATCTCTTCATATTTTATTTTCCATTCATAGGATTCCTGCTTCTCAGTATCAAGCATTTCTAGTAAACTCGAACATCTCTCCTCTAATGTGCTGCACTTGGTGTCCAGGTCAGTAATTCGGCTGTTATAACTATTAGAGAGATTCTTCAAGTCATCAATAGCATGTTCATAGTGCTTTTGATATTCAGTTTTAATCTTCTCACTTGATTCAAGCTCCTTATGAAGCAGTTCCATCTTATCTTCAACCGAATACTTCAAAACGGATGAGCTCTTCTCTGATGAAATGTCAACTCCCGGCTTCTTAATATCATTGATGCTTGTGCCTTGCAAACTTGATATTTCACCACTGTTAAGAGCATTCAGAAAAGATGTTGCAATACCTGCAAGAATAGGCCCTGTCATAACAATGCCCCCTACTTGCTCGGGCTTGGTTCTCTCAATAACACCCACCTAAATACAAGAAAAAATGAGGAGAAAAATGAACCAGTTGGAATCAGAACAATTATGCCTATTGGAATCAACTTGCATAATATGTGGAAAAGATAGCAACGTCCTACAAGAAATGTTGACAAACCAGGTCAATTTTTATCTAGAGCAATATATACAGGAAAAGATAACTACTACTAATCAATCAAAATTCTTTCCAAGTTGATCGAAAGAGATAAATCAAAGAGCTTTATATGGTACTGAATCCTTTTAGAATACGATGTGAATTAAAAATTTTGAACACCCAGACAATATGGACGATTCTTGGATTTCTTTAATCATTTTGTGTATAAGTACACCCATTTTTGTATAAAGTTATCAAGTATTTGATTAAAAAAATAAAACAAAGTCCCTAAATTTTATGTCCTGACCTGATTGTGCATAAACAAACTTGACAAGAGGATGGCCAATGAGAATATCCGACTAGTGCATGTTTCCTAAAACATAGAAACAATTAGGAAATCAGAGCAAGAAACAATCAGGAAATCAGTGTATTCATTATGCAGAATCACTAAAAACATTCATTTTCCCAAGGTAAGGGGAATGTATCTGAAAGATACATTACATTATTATGGTGCAAATTATTGTTAATAATAACTGTAAAACTGCAATAGTTAGTTTCTAACATTAAAATCTGTGATCACTTGAACACAAAGTGGATTGAAACAAGATCTTCATGAACCAAAATTCTGACACTACAATCTTTAACTGTTTTGATTAAACGCCATTTGATGGAAGTAGCTCCTTCCATATCTTTTATACATAAACTCAGACCCTGCAGTATAACTCTTAAGACACAAATGTGATTAAAAATTAAGAGATGAAAAATGACTTAACTGTTTGGTCAGAAACCTGAATTCCTACATTGTATAGCAATAAAATATCGTATGAAGTTCCATCCAAAGCAGTTTTCTTCAGTGACGTATCCCACATCCAAAGTCTTTCAGTGCCTGCTTGATGGGTTGACGCAACATGGAACTCAGAGCTCCTACCAAGCAGCTGCAACATTTTATAACAGGTGTATGGACATGGTTGAGTCTTGTTTCCGCAAGATTGTGTTGAACAAATTCAAAGTTTACCAGAATGCAATCTTACATTGAGCAATAAGTCATAAACATATACAAGCATTCATTATTTCTTTTCCTACTACTCCATCAGTACCAAATAAAGCCTAAAAGTTACACATTGCTCAGACCCACAATACCACTAACCCGTAAAAACCTCACAAACCCAGAAAGCTACCAAATTTTGCAAATCCAAAACATTAATGTAAAGTTTCCAGAGCCTCAAAATGTGAAACTATACTAACATTCCACAAAAACCTCAAGTAGTCTCATATCTTCTTCAATAAAAGAACGAAACGAGCACCAAAAGTACAAGCACATGCATAAGCAATCACAATTTACAATATGAATTCACAAAATGCATATTGTGGCTGACTAACATCTAATACAGTGAATGACCAAACAAACCCTAAAAAGATGGAAAAATCTAGATAGAAACCAGTCAAAAGAACTGTTCTTTAATGGTCTCCCTTCCATCCTCGATGAAACAAGAACCCAAATTAAAAAGCTAATCAGAATCAGATATTAAATTTAGGAGTTGATAATCGCTACCTGGTTCAAGATGACGTCTTTACCATCATGATCAAGTCCACACACAGAAACAACAAAAATGGGTTCTTTTATTTTGTCAAGAACACCAATGGCATCTGGGTTAATCTTCAACTTTCCACTCTCATCAGTGTACACAAAGCATTTGGGTTTCGTGGAATTACTCGACTCCATGGAGGAGGTGGTGTTGGTGAGAAGCATGTTCAGTGCGACCCCGGCATTTGCTTCCATAGAATTGGTATAGCCGTGAAGGTAGTGAATAGTGATCGCTGAAGATGGTATAGTGACGTCTGACACCTCACAGCGGTATTGTAAAAAGGTCTCCTTTTTTTTCTTTTTAACTTGGGAAAAGGCCACAAAAATACAGCCAAAAAAAATATCAAAACACACAAATGCAAGAGTCTTCAAGACCATTTCTGAAATGAAATTACGCCAGAAAACTAATTAAAAATTGTCTTAGTTTAACTTTTTTTTTACTGCATATTGACCATACATCTAAGAATTTGATCACATTTTAATCAAGTATGATGAGTACAAAATAAATATAATATTAAAAAAATATTTATAAAATGAGTATAGAATAAAAAAATAAAAATTATTTTAATATTTTTATTATGCAGTAAAATTATGAATACAAAATCAATAAAAAATGAGTATAATATTGACAAATGCTTACAAAATAAGTACAATTCAAAGAAAACTAAAAGCATTTTCACTATTTTAGCTGTTATTCAATAAAATTACAAGGACAAATAGAAACAAAATGATTACAACCCAAAAAATAATTACCTTTAGTTTCATTAAAATTTATTATTCAAAACCTTTTTTAAAAATAATTTAATGAAAATTATTAATTTAGGATCTAATTTAGTGAAATTTGGTCTTTTTTTTGTATTTTTGTATAATAGTAAAAAGAAAATATTAAATTAGTACAAATCGTGGACAAAATATTTTTAAATTTATTTAGTTGATTTAATTTGGTTTCATTCAACTACAAGATTTTAAACTTTTTTAAAATAATTAATAAGTTGAAATTATAAATCTAGGAACTGTTATATAATTTTGCAAACTAGTATGGATTAAAATGTTTTTTTTTCAAATTTGGGGTGTAACTAGAGTTTTGAAATCCTAGACGTCGTCACTTCCTAATGTTGCCTTTCTCTCTCTCTCTTCCCTAGTCGTGGCCCCATTGTCGTGTCGCCTCTTTGTCTTTTGTTCATTGTCACTGTCACGCGCGCTCTCTCTCATTCGACAATTTTAGAAAGCAAAGCATTAGCAGAAATGACGGAGATAGCAAAGACAACGACGATCAGGCTAAAGCTTCGGAGGCAATGCAGACGACGAAGATGGTGGAGAGTTTGGTGAGGAGATTGACGGAGAGTGGGTTCGAGGCAAAGAGGAGGGTGTCGGGATGAGACGAGAGAGAAGAGAGACAGAGGAGAGAAAAATTGAATATAATCTTGTGGTTCCATTTCTACGATTAAATGAAAAAAAACATCCATACCGTATAATGTTCCCAAAGAGCTATATCTCCACTCCTCAGAAAATTGAATATATAGATGAACAGGTTGGAGAATCTTTAAACGAAGAATCTCAAAGTTAAAAATTGCGACATTTTTATATATAAAAAAAGATGAGTTTGAATTTCAGAAATTTCAGGGAAGCAAATTGTTAAAGCCACATTTCTAATGTTCAGCACCAAATTTTTCACTTAAATGGTGTAGTTTCAACATTAACTATTATTCTATTTCTAACCCGTTATACTAAATTTTACATTAAAAAAAATTCTATAGAATATTCTTTCACTCTTTCTTTTATTTAATTGTACAATATTTTAAAGTTTTAAACTTATTATATAAACAGTAATCAATATTTAAAAATTTACTTAATTACATTTTTAGCATATTAAAATTAACAATTTTTAGAAATTAATTAATTTTATAAGTTTAATAAATTAGACATTGTAAATAATTTTAAATTTCATGAAACATCACAATTAAAATATAATATGATTATAATTAATATTAAATACTATCAAAGTGTTACATTTAATATGAGAAAACACATTACAATAATGATAAATATATATCAAAAATTATTTTTAAAATACATTATAAATAAATTTTCATTTAAAAATATTAAATTTTAAATTTAAATTAAAAATATAAAACATAATAGTAAAATAAAAAGGAAAAATAATTATAACCAATTTATAATAATTTAGTTGCAAAAACAACAAACAAAATTCAAAAAAAACCAAAAAATAGAAAAAAAAAACCCCACTGCACCATTTTGGTGCAAAGAAATAGTGATATATTGGAGTGTAGAAATCACATCAATTTGGTATTTTGGTGAGATGGCCTTAATGAAAGATATTTGTAAATACTCTAAATCATTTTGATCTCTGGTAGCCTGTCAATTACGACCACTAGAGAATCTTTAAACTTAGAATCTCAAAGTTAAAAATTGTATTAACTAGTTTTTTTTTTAAATGAGACCAATCCACTAACGAATCAAATTAACTAGGCCGAATCTGTCCATTAGTGGTATTTTTTATCTGCTGACTCATCTAAAATGACCCTGTAGAAAGAAAGCAGAAGTATTAACGAGTTGTTGGTTTAATAATGAAGATGTTGATCCCGAGCATGCATCATTTATAGAAAGGATACGAGTTTAACTTTTAGAAATTTCAGGGGGAAATTTGTTAGATGAAAGAGATCCGTAAATACACTAAGCATATTCTTCTTATTAACGCTTTTACTTGGTTTAATCAGTTCAGAACTCATAGACTGTCCATCTATATATTATCAGAATTTACTCAAACAGTCATGAATATATTTGTAAACATACGGCATATTCAACAATAATAAACTATTAATTAAAAAAACATAATATGATATTACCTTTTTTTAGAGCTTAATCAAATATTTCATCTTTTTAAGTTAGGAGTAGCAATTCGTGTCACTTCGTATATAATCGGGTCTTGTCAAGGCACGTATATGATACATTAGGCTTAATCCGAACAAGATACAATTAATTAATAGTGTCAAAGTTGTAAACCCAAATGCAACACGTTTATTAAACAAGTTACACAACATGACCCGTATAACCCAACATAAAACATGAAACGTCCAACATAAAACATGAAACAAACATTTTTTCCATAAATTTAGTTCTCCATAAGCACAACTATCATTATCAACAATATTCTTGTCTTTTTTTTTTTACACCTGTATAATACAATACATTCATACATACATATAGAGTTATATCCAGTTCATGAATCGTCGGTTTCGGTTAAGAGTTTTTTAAAGGAGGAACCGAAATCAAATCATGGTTCCCACGGTTTGGTCCAGTTCTGGGTTGGACCGGTTTTGACAGATTCAACCGCCCGTTCGGTTCCCTCTTTTTTTTTCGAAAATTTTGTTTTTAACCAGCTATTTTATCCAGTCAATTTTTTCACGGTTTGTAAATTTTGTTATATTCAATAATTAACTATAGTAACAATAACACATTGTATTCCAAAGATATTTTTTAATAATTTCCAAACAAATTAACTATTCTACTAGTAATTACATCACATAATTTAAAAAAAAAAACTCCTTACATCATATATAATACATTATTTATTATATGTCATGACTCATAGTCAGGCCCGTGACCAGCGTACGAGGTAGACCGTCTGTGGAAGCCCGATCCATCCCGTATAAGCCTCTGTGATCAGATACACTACCCGACTTATCCAATTATTTATTTAAAACATTTATAAAAAATATTTATAAATGAAATAAAACTATATATATAAATAGTTACCAATAAATATATATATACATATACTGTATATCAAAAATATTAATATAGTTATAAATCATTAGAGTTATCCTAAAATACAACAATGTAGCCCAATACCCAAACAGTAGTCGAATATGGAGCTCTATGACATAGCAAAGTAGAGTCCCGAACAAGAGCACTCACAATAGTAAAAAACGTCTCACTAGGTCGAGGTATGGGTCAGATATTGTGCGTCCAAAAGATGCCACCTGCGAACAAAGGTATAACATGGACAACAGAAGAAAAAGGGGTAAGATTCCCTAGTGAGGAAATAGCACGTCAGACCGCCTCGTACGTGCCTCACAAAGACTGGTTTAAAAACCACTTTTCAAAATATCGTACACGTACATATATACCATATAGTATACACAC
>CAODLS010301194.1:0-16617 GCA_948243855.1 Flueggea neowawraea | reverse complement strand
GAAAGATGAAGAAATGTGGTTCCTTGAACTTTTTTGATCATCTTGTGTCCCTAAAATGAAACTGCAGTTTCATTTCCCGATACAACAACTTTTTATATTTTTGTATTCGTCTGTACATCGAACTATAGGAACACATATTTGAATCAAAATCCATAGTTTATTATGTGATAGAATTTCCATGCAAATGTAAATCTAGAATCCATGGACTCCATTTACCTTTGCTTTGAAATAGATTTCTGTCGAGGAAACAAGCAACTAATATTATTGCTCATTCTATAATAATAAAGACGTAGTTATAACCAAAATACTACTAGTACTAACTAAAGCAAAAAAAAAAAAGAGAAAGAAATGATATCCACACCTTCAGAAAAGTTTACAGATCGAAATTAATTAACCGGAAATATCAAATCTTTCCCACTTGTAACTTTTTGCATATTTTATTGGATTATGTTCTTCAAAAATTCAACGCTCAAATCCGATATTTCAAGAAATATCTTAGCAAATAAATAGGCATAGAAATAAAAGAAATGGTAAATGCAGAAATATAAAACATTGCATAAAAATCATTGATCAAAGTTATCTTAAAAATGTTTTAATCAAAATGACAATAGAATTTCCGGGTTTCCGTTGACAATATTAAAAACTCAAGGATTCAATTACCACTAAAAAACGCATTGTAAAATAAAAATAGAATTTTTTTAGTTATTTGAACGATAAATCTTTCTTATGATAGGAAAAAATCGTGCCTCTCAATATGATCAGCTCTCACGAATTTTAACTCCAAGAGCAATTCTGAATATAGAAAATTGACTACGACTTAGATACGCAGTGGAGACCACAATTTTTTTCGTCAGTTGACAATTGGAAAGAAAATTAATATTATTTAATAAGAAAATATAGATGAATAATATCTATAGCTATAATACAACAAACAGACTTAGAAGATGAGCAGTATATTGACAAAACTATTCATTCGAAAACCAATTATTACAGCTGAGATAAAAGATGAGTTAGCTCAATCTACATCGTTACTCAAACAAATTAGTCTCTCATTATAACTCTTCTAACAGCTCTTTGTCATATTTCCACTTCAATATACCTCGGAAACGTACAACATATAGGACGGCCAACTCTTAACCAACATATCAATACCAATCGTCTGCAATTTCAACTTTCTTACCAAATAAAACCTTAACATTCCCTTTCTGTTACCTATCATTACTCCTACTTGTTAAAAGTCTGTCATCCGTTTTTGACAAAATTCTTTACTTCCCAAATAAGGTCAAAAAGTAGACGTATGCCACATGTTTTTTTTTTAAACAATGTTTAAATATAACTACTGCATGCTATTTTTTCACCAAGCTGTTCATTAAAATCAATTGATTTACCCTAGACCAACGATCAGCAATTGGTAAAATTAAACAAACTCTTGTTCTAATTAATTACCATGATTAATAAGCATGTTTGAATGAGCATGGGTGGAATTATCTATTGAAATTAATTTGAGCTTGACTAATTTTGTGCTTGCTTGACTAGTTTTATGCATTGAACATGTCCGTAAAGAAGAAACTGTGAACACCCAATAATTGGTGAAGCAAGAGAAAAAGCAGTAAGCAGTAAACATGGTGACTCACAGATTGAAGTCGCCGGATCAAATGGAAGGGTGAATGTAAAAGGGACCCAAGTTGCTGGATAAGAAACTTCACCTTCACACGAACTGTCATGAGAGAAACGAATGAGCCATGAGAGGCAACTGAGCGACGAGAGACTAAGCAGGGACTCAGAACCTGACCAATGTTGAAATCGTAGGCGAGCTTCGACAACGAGAGAACCAGACCAGTAAGCAGGGAATTTAGGCATGCGTCGAGAACGAGAGAGACGGAGAGCAAATTAGGATTGACGTTGAATTGGGAAAATGTTGACAGGGAAGGAGAGTGAGAGAACAAGATCCAAATACGGAACAGACTTCTTTAGCTTTATTGTGTGCTCCTAACCATGGTGCTCCATTCTGCTCCCTTACTTAATTAAATTAACGGACCCGATTGTTCTAATTCCATCCAACGGGTGGAAATGGCTTGCCTCATATCCCTCAAATCTAGCAGGTTTGTGGACTCGCATCACATAGAATCAACAATCCGTCGGTCTTCAGGAACACAAAATTTGATTGTTTGCTTCGAACTACAAAATGGCCAGCAACAGTTCAAAGAATTGCTTTTTTTTTTTGGGAAAAGTATCTCATATTGTACTTGAAAAAATTATATATAAACTTACTGATTGCATGTATAATGAAAACTCAACCATTTGCCAGCAATTCCATGAAAACTGGCATGGTATACATCAATGTCTTGTTTGACAGAAATAGGAAATCCAAATCAATGTCATTGAAAGGCAAGCTAATTTATTCAAATCTCGTCCATCTTTTCCATCCAATTTTACAGTTGTGGAGGCACAAACTCGTTTCTGCTTTTGCATCAACTCACATATCATCTTTGCCTGTGAAAAGAAAAGAAAAGAGTCAATATCAACTGCTGTTATTAACGGAAATGGCATTTTTTAACTATTATAGGATATATAATAGAAACCATATACCTGTTCAACGCTTTTATGCATCTCTTTGGACAAACAATTTTCCAGGTATCTCACTTTTTCTTCCGCCTGTGAGTCACACCAGTAAGTTACAAACATATTACTTTCACAATGAAAACCTTCAACTCATCCAAGACATGAGTTTGTAGATACCTGTTGTTGGAAATTCTGAATATAATTCAGAAGCCCCTCAACTTTTGCGATTGCTGTTTTACACATTCCACTTACTCCACTTATCCTTACCATAACAACATCATCTGGTCCTGCTTGCAAGAATAGATTCATATACAAGAATAAGCGAGGCATAAATTAAATGCTACTTCATACACTAGACTAAGAATGCAAGTAATCAGTACCCGTGTTCATTGAAGAAATCCCAGCCTGACAAGTCGAAGCTTCTTTCAGAGCACGCTTGTATGTTTTATTTTGAACGAATTAAGATGATCCCCACGTCTGGCTAAATCTTTGCCAACTTGTTTCGTTGTTTCTGGATATCCGATGGATTTACTCTGTAGAAAACAGGCAACACTATCA
Organism: Flueggea neowawraea; assembly: GCA_948243855.1. Lineage (NCBI taxonomy): Eukaryota > Viridiplantae > Streptophyta > Magnoliopsida > Malpighiales > Phyllanthaceae > Flueggea > Flueggea neowawraea. The sequence continues at coordinate 13,497 of CAODLS010301194.1, read as the reverse complement.
TGTCTCTTTTGTTTCTGCAATCAAGAATGTTTAAATGTTTATCAAGGCACCATCTCGAGGCAGCATATCCTTGGCTGAATATTTCCAAACCAATGCTTGCCGCTCTTATAGATCCGGAGAGGGAATTACTAATTTCTTCTCCTCTTCCAAGCTCCTCCTGATCTATAAAAGAAAACATTCCTGCAGCAGTCAAAGCGTTGTACAAGTGACCTGTAAAATTGTTGCTGGTGTCAGCACTACTGAAACTTAAGAAGACATCATATTTAGAACGCGATGAAGTAGAAAAGGATGATGCATCTTGGGAGAACATGTCCACCGAAAGAATGGAGGTTGGTTAATGCATAGAGATAGATCTGCAAATCTGCTATCAATCAGAATCAGAAACATTTCAATTGAAGATTAATTTATTGCAAAAATATTTATCAGAAAAAATTATTGCATAAAAAAAAACTTGGTCTTGTTCTGTTTAATAAAGTCAATTCTTCCTCTTCCTTGTGAAACTTCCCGTTATCTTCGCAGTAGTTAGTAGGCAGAGAACAGTCACATTCAAAGGTAAGTGCCCAAGTCTTTAGTTTTGAAATTAAAAAAGACTCCGTCTTGTTCTGGTCATTGATCAATTGAAAATGAAGTCTTCCTTTTTGTTGCCAATTTCTTGTTACTTTCACAGCTGACAGTAGCCACATTACACAGAATACAAAGTCGATGGTACCCTACCCGATCAAGTCATTAGTTTGTTTCTTGTTAATTTTTCAGTTGTTTCTAGATAGAGAGGCCAGGAACAGTATTGATCATTTCTGAAGAACCTGAACTTTGAAAAATTTCATGGCCAATACAAGGATATGCACATCTGCATTTTCTTTCTGGTCTCCGATCTGCAGAAGAAAACACGACGTGTTTCTGAGTTTTAGAGGGGATGATACACGCGGCAACATTACCCGACTCCTTCACACGGCCTTGTCAGAGGCTGGAATATCATCTTTCAGAGACGACATAGGAATTGAAAAGGGAAAAGATATTGCGTCCGAGCTCCTGAAAGCAATCCAAGCATCCAGCATTGCAGTTATAGTCTTCTCTAAAGACTATGCTTCATCCAGTTGGTGCCTTGATGAACTAGTCAAGATTCTTGAATGCAAAAGAGAAGCAGGCCAGATGGTTTTGCCCATATTCTACGACGTAGACCCTTCAGCTGTGACTGGGCTTGAAGGTAGTTTTGGCCAGGATTTCAGTGAATATGAAGAGAATTTCAAGTCAGAAACCCTGAATGAATTAGCAAAGAATAAGGTGGAGAGATGGAGGCAAGCTTTGATGGAAGCAGCAAGTTTATCAGGGTGGGATCTTCAGAATGTTGCTAGCTGGTAATTATCCCACTTTCTCAACATAGAGCAGACCATTTGTTTTCTTACTTACATAACTATAAAGCAAAAAATGGTTATATCTGTCCAGGAATTATCAATTTTTTAGCTTAATCTTGAGGAAGATTTCTCTTTTCTAATTTACAAAGTATGGACAACCACTTTCACTTTAAAGCATTAACAGTTTGTGATTTTAGAATCTCTACCCTCCGACAGATCAAATCTGCTCGCTCAGGGCAGGAGCAGATTTGTTGGTTTTCAGGAAGAAAAATCTTGATTGTTTTCTTCAGAATACATTTTGATTGTATATTTGGCAGGCATCAATCCAAGTTCATAAAAGAAATTTTGAGCAGAACAAGATGCACATATAAGTTCCCCTCCAAAATTGAAGCCGCTAAAGACTACCTGAATCTTCTGTTAAGTGTCAGCCCCAATGATGTTCTCATAATCGGAATTTGCGGAATGGGAAAAGGAAATACAAGTTGTATAATAGTTAGATTTTACTTATTATAAACCAAATCTCATCATATTTCTTAAGCTATGTGGATATTACCATATCATAATTTTAAAAAAATATAATATCCAACTACAAATTAATCATATAAAAAAACCTAATAACTGTTGTAAACAAACAACGTAAAAAAAATATGAAAATTTTGATTGAAAAAGAAAACATATAGTATATTGGGACGAAAATTATGTATGTCATGGCATCTAAGGTAAAAAAAAAAAAAGCAAGGGAGTCTAGAAAAAATATGACTATCCTCCTTCTTCTTCTTCAATTAATTTAAGATACCTATTGAAAAGTAGAAAAAAGGAAAGGACAAGAAAACTCTGTCGCTAACACGTACGTGCACGAGGAAGGGGGGTCACGAGAGCATCTTCTTTTGTCTCCGGAGCTGCATAAGACAGTCACTGTTACGTCTACAGTTCTTCCAATTTATTTCATTTTTGCCTAAAAACTTAAGTTATAACGGAGATCCAGAATCAAGGTTTAACCACATTTCCTAACAGATTTCACTTTCAAAATCGTGAAGAACGTGAATGTACATTGGTACCACTAGCTTTATGTATAAACGAATTCAACAGGACCTTACATAGGTGGTATAAACGAATTAAACACGTGTACATAGAAACAAGATGAATAAAGTTATTGAGAAGGGCGATGGGTGATTTGATCCCTGCATGCATTCATTATCGAATAAACAGAAAATAATTAACGAATAATTAAACGAGTGATTGAGCTACCTTAACAAAATCGGTTGGATACTTTAGGAAACAAGTTGTTACTAATTATCACGAACCATAATCACAAATGTGACGGGAACATGGAATGTATTCACAACCGAAGAATTACCAGAAAGAATCTTTAACAGGATAATACCTTGTGCAAAGAAGAAAAAATATCTTTTCCTTCCACTCTAAGGTCGACGACAACAAAAGAGAGGAGATGGAGAGTTTCATATATTTTTCTATAAAACGGTTAATTCACCATTATCTGCTTGAGTTTTGTGTTAGTCTTTTATACTAACAGAGTTTAGGCTCTTCTAAACCAATTAGAAGCTTCTAGGAATGGATTAACGAAAAACATTTCGTTATCAGCTAAATTGGATATCCAAACTAATTTGGATTCAGATTTCATCCATAACCCGGCATAGACAAACCCATTTTCTAATAGTCCCAATTGGAAACTTGGCTTGTTTTGCTCTATCTTAGTCCAAGAAAGTTCGTCAGCCTTGAATAATTGCCCCAAAAGAAGCAACAAATGATCTAGTTATATTTGTGCTTGCTGTATGTACCTATCTTTCTGACTTATCTTGCTTCCGTTGAAGGCTTTAAATCTGAGGATGCTCTTTTTTTTTCTAAAAATTCATTTTATTTGTTCCACTAAGAATCGAATAAATGATCTCCCAGTGTTAGAATTAACTCAAATACTAATTAATTCCAAACTCATTGGTGTAGTGCTGATTTTAGTAGGAAAGAAAAACAGAAGAGTAATTAAAAAAAGAAATATATATAATTATTGGGATTTACAAATACGGTTTATCAGCTATTTGCAACAATATGATAATTTTTTGCACGGATTTTTTTTTATGGATTCTTTTTATTTTTCTAAAGGCTTTTAAGATTTTTTTTTGGGTGTGTTTTCCGGTTACTGAAAATTTAACCTTCAATCTCTTTGTAATGAAGATGAGTCGACTACGTCTATTGATACCAACTTCATACAAGCTTACAACATTAAGATATAAAAATTCAGTTAAAATTAACCATCAAATTAATTTATAAGGAAATTTGAAGTGTATAATTATTAGACATTAATGAACCAACTGATGAGTGATGATCATCACCAACACCAAGCTTGCTCTAAAAAATTAGACAAAACAATTATTAGATTATTGACTATGCGATAGAATTCTCGTGGAATATGTGATGTTGTGCATAGAGTATACGGAGTTAAGAGAATCACCCTTGTTTATGGGGCCTCTGGGGTGTTTGGGATGAGAAGTTATACCGTTAGTTTTCGACTTTTTTGAGAAAAGGTAATTACTGATTAAGCAAATAGTGCATAATTATTTTCTGAATGAAGTTGTGTTACATGAGTAACCTGTCATATATCTAGCCATGTACTTACTTCTACGGTAAATTGTGCAATAAATAGGCCTACATGTCTGTGATCATTGATTGTGAAAGTAGTTTATGATTTTACTAATAGGCAAAAAAAAAAAAGAAGTGTACATGATATTAACAAGCCATGAATCACGTTGATCCATCTTTGGCAATAATGAGACAATCAACGTTACTTTGGCTGAACCCATAAATAGCCGTCTGAACTTGTAACTTTTTTTTTTCCTTCAGCCTTTAATTTTATAATTTTTTTAATGAGCCTGTAAACTTATCAATTTTACTCTATTAAAGATAACTCTGTTAAATTAGTCATGTCAGCTAACGGTGTTAGAAAAAGTTGAGGCTGAACTTATAAGTAAGCCCTCTAATTTGTAATTTATTTCTCTTCAAGTCTTTCCCGTACACACATATATTTAATTATTTCGCTTATTCTTTCAACAAAAAATATATTTGATAACATATAAATATTAAACATAAATATTTTGATATATTTAATAACATATAAATATTTATTATTATTTCACTTATTCTTTCAAAAAAAAGTCAGAATTAATTTTGCGGTTAAATCATTAATAGTGTTAACAACTTTCAACAATGAGTAATGTAATACCATCAAATTAATCCGAGAAGGCATTTGATTTATTGATGGTTAATACGTGTTAGTATAAATTAATTATTTTTTTCATATCTTCCTGAAAATTTTCTTATTAAATTATATTTTTTTTGTTAGAATTCGGAAAAAGAAGTTGATAATTCATTACTTTATAATTTTTGAAATGTAAACATCCTAACTTAGCATATTTATTCAGGATATGATGTTTATCGAGGCTTTAAAGCTATTTTTACTTAGAATTATTTGTAATTAATAATTCTCACTAATCTACTGTTCTATGGGTTATGCTTCAATAAAATCCTATACAACTTATAAAAAAAAGTCATTACCTTTTATCTAATAAAAAGATGATATATATATCCATGAAAAAGTGGTCTAAAACACAAACTCCCTTTGGACCCACGGCGTCTCTTCATCTATTGCTCCACTTTGGCTAATGACTCCAGCAAGATTTTTGAACCAATCTTGGACTGTTCTTTTTTTTTTTTTTGAAGTTAATCTTGGACTGTTCTAAATCATGCACTCACAAACATTCATGCAAAATTTGTACGGTTGTAGGAACTTTCCACTTGCACGCAAATGTAAGCAATCTGCTTTCACTTTCCAAATTCTGCAACTTGTACGGCACGTCTTAATCAAATTATACGTATGGATGATAGTTTTCTTTTGAACAATACATATGGATGCTAGTTAAGCTCTTGTTTATGTGGTGCAGATAATTTGGCCTAACCAACAATCTATACGTGTTTATATTTAATTCATAGAATTGAAGTTAGGTATGTATAGTTTTTACAATTAATTGAACTCAGAAGGTTCATGAATATATATATATAAAACAATTAGAATATGGTTTGTACATGTATGAGTAAGTTGTATTCTTTGTTGACAGATTGCTTTTCGTTCACATGTCGCATACAGATAGTCTTTGCTTCCCATATTCCAAGCTCTAAGCATCTTGTGATCAAATATCAGAAATTATTATCTTTTATTGCAAATACAAGTTGAAGGATAAAAAAAATATAACTCATGCTTGTGATCGAACTTAAGACCATTGGGCAGCTTATTATAATTGGAGTTGTCTCTAATACTAAAAAAAAATCGTGAATTTAATTTTTGGTGAGATCAAAATAAAAATGACTTACGAAACAAAATGTTTCCAAACGTAATGTAGATGTTCTATTTCATTTTTTATGGAGCTCTCAGCCTTTGACAGCACAGAAGATTTTCGATCTCCTCCTACCGATCAATTTGAAATTCTCTCCTTTTTATTTTTATTTTTTTTCATTCTTTGATTAAGAATATCATTGTTCAACCACTATTTCATTTAAAATAGAGAATGAGAATACACCACAATTTTTAGTACCATTGAGCCTGATGAATATTATTAGGATCAGTTTCGACCCAGCCAAATATTCTTGATAAATCAAGATGTTTTATCATATATTTCACAAAGAAAATTTAATATCTGGTTGGGGCTCATGACGATCAAGAGTCTCACACAAAAATTTTGCTAGAAGGTATGAAATAGTTGAATTAGGAATTGAATAGTGAACCTCTAGTCTAAGGATTTAATTAAACTCAAAGCTTTTTCCCAAAGCATAATTGAAGCATATTTAGGGAATTTCATTTAAAAACGTCTACTTAAGAAATTTTTAAAGAACCATATCTTGGTTAATGGTTTGACTTCAAACCAAAACACTGAAGTAGAAATGGGTTGTTTGGCAATATAGGTCCATCAAATGGAACCCAAATATTTCTGAGGAAATTTGGCCCGCAAACTGTTTTTAAATTCCACTTCGTGACGTGGTTCCGTTAATTACACATTTTAACTTATTTCAAAGGGAATTGAAATATACTAATAGTTTTGGTCACTTTTCTTCTTTTTCCAATTTCTCTATTTCATATTTGAGAAATTACAAGAATATGAATTTTGTAATATTTGATATCTGAAGAAAATTATATTGATATGTGAAGCCGATATTGTCAAGTGTTTTGTTAGAATTTATGTTTGTTTCAAATAGTGATATGCTAAATTTACATAATTCAAGTATAAATAGATAGCATTTTGACCCTTAGTGTACTTAATTGTCCAGGAATTTATTCTCTTTTCGTGCTTTGTGTAGGGTGAACGAGAATGCATAAAATGTGGATGACAAGTAATTCAAAAGCCATGAAAAATAAGCTATCAAAATGGGCCTAATCGATGGAAAGAAATGAAGGAAAATTCGACTCAAAAGGAGCAACATTTGTTGTCACACCCTGCGGTTACGACTGTGATGAGAGGATGTGATCAACAACCAATTTCCATTTGGGGCATAAGTGAATCACGGTCATGATGATGACCGTGACCCCATAACGACCACGAATCATGAACATGATGGGAGATCACGACCATGATCACGGCCGTAACAAAGCACGCTTCTGGGCAGTGACTCCATCACCCTAGAGTCACCGCTGTGATGGAGACCATGATGGCCCTGGAGAGATAGAGAAAATGACAAAAATTGACAATCAAGTGGGGACCAAAGTACATTCAATGGACATTTTTTGCACAATTTTATGTAGGGTTTGGTAACATGTAATGGGCTATAAATACTCCTTTTATTTTTTCTTTTAGGAACATTCTCTATTCCTAGATTCTCTACACATTCTTTACATCCAAATTAGGTTTTTAATTAGGGCTTGAAGATTAAAGGAAGAGCTTGAAGGTTTTGGGCTTCCTTTCTCGAAGTGACATTGAAGAGGAGTCTTGGCTTCCATCCTTCCTCTACCTCTATCTCTTCATCCTTTTAGCTTAGTTACCATGTTTTATGTTTATTTCTATTGTTGTTTTTCATTTATGCCAATCATGGTAGCTTAGATTTGTTGTTAGGGCTTAGAGATGTAGACTATTGATGAATATTTGCTATGATAATGAATGGGTATTTGTGTTTTATGTTCAATATTTGAAGTTTGATATATGGGTATTGTTCTTTATGTGAATGATTACCCTTGGATTTGATTTAATGGCTTGTTTTGATTGATTATTGTTGAGCTTGATCACCTTGATGATAGTTTTGATAAACTTAGTTGATTGATCGAGAGATAAACGACTAGATGAGGTCTACAAGTATTAAACTTACATGATTTAGGATAGACATATTCTATACATGTGAGGTGTTCGATGAAATTTCTAAAAGACTTAATGAGCTTAGTTTAGTTAGATGATGTCGGAAGGACTCTTCTAATAAATGTAGGTATTGCTTAAATGACCTTAAGAAAGGTTTTAAGTGAATTTTGCAGAGAGAACACTCAATTTCAAAATCTCATTCATATAGCAAATATGAGTCTTTAGTTGAAATCCCGAAAGCCATAACACTTTATTAATTGATTGTTTACTCTCTTTGTTAATTGCTTGCTTTATTAATCTTGTGTTTTATTAATCAAAAATCCCAAAAACCCAATCATGTTATTCATTGTTTTTGCTATTCCAATTGATCACCATTAGTACTCGTTCTCTTGGGTTCGATATCCCTTAGAATACTCCTAGGTAAAACTACATCAATTCTTGTTCACTTATATATATATATTTGGTTTATGAATTTTTTTCTATATCACTTTCTCATCAAATCAGATTGCTACTTAATTAATTTTCTCGATTTCAAGAATCATCTTTTTTATAATATTTTTTAAATTTTATTTTAGTTTGATTTTTGATTTATTCTCTATTGTTTTGAAGTTTACACATCATATATATTGTTAGTTTGTGAAAAGTTTTTTTTGATCATTTTCTCATTAAATTGTATTGCTACTTGATTAATTTTCTTGAATTCAATGAAAATATTTTTTGTAATCTCTTTTTCTAAGTTTATTTTAGTTTTTTTGTTGTTTTTAAGTTTACATATTATATATTGTTACTTTGTAAAAAGTTTTCAATATCACTTTCTCATTAAACTATATTGATGCTTGATTATATTTCTTGATTCAATGAACATCTTTTCTACAATCTCTTTTTTAGCAGTTTAATTTAGTTTGATTTTAGTTTATTTTTTTGTTGTTTTTAAGTTTACATATCATATATATTGTTAGTTTGTGAAAAAAATTCTAGATCACTTCTCATTAAACTATATTGTTACTTGATTAATTTTCTTGACTTCCATGAACAACTTTTCTGTAATCTTTTTTCTAAATTTATTTTAGTTTGTATTTGGTTTTATTCATCATTGTTTTTAAATTTACATATTTTATATATTGAAAGTTTGTAGAAAGCTACAAAAAGATACATTGGGGAATATTTTCTTGAGTTACATAAAGATACATTGGGTAATATTTTTCCTAAGGAAATAAAAAGATTTTTTATTTATTGGATATATAATGCAGAGAAATCAATAGCAATATTATATATGTTAAATTAGCATATTCGATTTGATAAGAGCATTAATCTAGTAACGGAAAACATTACGAGTATCATCAATAGTAAACGTTACAATACATTAATGTCAACTCATAAATGACTACTTTATAAATAGTGGTCAGAGTCAACTACTGAGGGTATGCTCTATTCTCCACTCCTACTGATATTCTATTGAATTTTCTATTGACTTGAGCGTTGGAGACTCCCTCGGGGAGCATTCCGGCCTCTTCGTGTTCTGTGTTTTCAGGTCTCGAGGCGACGTTCACAATTCCCTAGTGTTCTAGTTCTCCTATTATTGTTGTTCATTTTCTGAGGCAACAATAATTGGCACCGTCTGTAGGAAAACTGAATGAAAAGCCCTTCTTATCGACGACCGGGAAAGAGTACATCAACATCACCTACAACGCTCACTATGGTGCAAACACATTCGAATCATGATGGACATCCTGAGGAGGATGCAAGGAAAGTCAATGCTGGAGCGGGAGCCTCGAGAACTGTCATCCCTACCTTTCCATTCGCGGACTATGAAGCGCTCAGGAAGCAGAATGAGGAGAACCAAAAGGCTTTGGCCGAGATGGCGACCTTGCTCCAACAACTCCTTCATCAGGCGCAGCTCCCGCCCACTCTGTGTGCTTATGCCCAAAGTGCTCAAAGTGGAGGATGTTGGACCAAGGGTGGTCAACATTGAAATTTCTCTAAGTTTTGATGATGAACAAAATGCAGAATATGACATGAGATGATCAACGTACGTGTGCCCAAAGTCACGTACGTATGTCTATGTCACGTACGTGATATTAATGTCACGTACGTGATATTAATGTCAAGTACGTGAGTTTGGTCGTGACCAAAAGTAAAGACCGTGACCTGAAACAGAAGCAACGGGGTTGATGGAAGAAGTGATCCTCACGTACGTGAGACAAAGTTCACGTACATCAGATAAAGTCACGTACTTGAGAGGTATCAAAAGTACGTGAAAAATGATCAAAATTAAAGCCGAAAAATTGAAGTCTTGAATCACTTGAAGGCATGAAGCCACACGTACATGTGACATGTAAAGTCACGTACGTCATCCATACAAGACAAGATGAAGATTTCATCTCAGAGCATGTTTGTTTGAATTTCATGCGGATTGAGACAAACAGTGGAAGCAACGGTCAATTGTCGATCATTCACGTACGCAAGTCAAAAGGCACGTACGTTACATTGATCTAAAGTACGTGAGATGGAGTTTCAAGTACGCAAGATGATCCGGATTGAAAACAAAAGCTACTAGATGGTTCAAACATAGAAGTCACGTACGTCAGTTATAGTTCACGTACGTGAACTGGGAATCCGCTGTGATCAACGTACATTAATTTAATTATCACGTACGTGTTCTGGAGCTCAAGTCAGGTCACGTACGTAAGATTGTTGTCACGTACGTGAGAATGACATAAACAGTATTAAATGCACTCAAACGGCTATGTTCTCTTCTCCAATAGTCATATGGCTTAGAAAAGTTATAAATACATTAAGAGAAGACCAAAAACATGTTGGACAACATCAGAAATCATAGAGCCAAACTTTATATCAATTTCCATCAAGAAAAATATCAATTCAAGCTAGAGATCAAAGTTCAACCTTCAATCTCAAATAGTCAACTCTAGCATAAAGCTTCATTGTTTGTAAACCAATTGTATACACTTTGAGAGTGTGAGTTAGGTTTGTTGTAAACCTATAGAAAACAACATTGTAGAGGTTTGTTGTGAACGTAAGTATAAAACAACATTGAGAGAGGTTTGTTGTGAACATATAAAAAACAACCTTGTTGGCCTTAGATGTGTTGAGCCGAAATCAACCTCGTGTATTGGCCTTATTGGATTGAGTCACAATTAATCATCGATAGTGAAAAGTCTAAGTGAGACTTAACTAGTGGATGTAGGCAAGGTTGGCCGAACCACTATAAATCCTTGTGTTGATTTCTCTCCTCTCATTTCAAGTCTCTTTCTCTATCCACTCATTGACCGAAAAATTCTGCAACAAGTGGTATTAGAGCGGGTCTCCATTCAAGAAGACTTAAAAACCTTGGAGCAAAGATCTGCATCATCAAAATAAATTTTGGTCCTTATTCTCCATATGTATCTGGTGCTTCTCTCTATAATCCTCCTTTATTTGATGGCTCAAATTTCAATTCTTTGAAGAAAAGAATGACTACTTTCATCTAATCATATGATATTGAGCTATGAAAGGTGATTGTTCTTGGTCCAAAAATTCCCAAGAATGAAGATGGCACACCTAAGGAGTATAAGACTTTAACAATGAAAATTGGAAGTCTCTAAGTCAAAATGCCAAAGCTACTCAACTATTATATTGTGATTTGAGTTAAGAAGAGTACAACCGAATCTCCTCTTGTGACCATGACAAGGTGATATCAGAAATACTTGAGATTACTCATGAAGGCACAACTCAATTCAAGGAAACCAAAGTTAATATACTTCTACATGACTATGAGTTATTCTCAATGAAAGAGAATGAAAGCATTAACAACATGTTTGATCGCTTTATGGAAATCACAAATGATTTTGCCTCATTTGGAAAACCAATCTCTAATAGCGATAATGTGAAGAAGATTTTCAGGTCTTTGCCTCAAGCATGGAACGCAACGGTCACCGCCATCATGGAGTCCAAAGACTTAAACTCTTTGGAATTTAGTGGTTTAATTGGGTCACTCATAAATTATGAGATTGTGCTCAAATCAAGAGATGAAAGACCGAAGCATGGGAAGGCATTGAAAACTTCCATTCATTGCCAAAAAAAAGAGAGTGAAGGAGAGACAAGCTCATATGAAGAGGAGAAAGAAGAGCTAAAATTATACTCCAAAAGGATAGCAACTTACAAAAAGTTGTTGAAAAATAAGAAGAATCAACAAAATGAGATGGAGAGATGGAAGGAGAAAAAGATGAAAAAGAAAATAAGAGGTTATAGCTCTTCTTCAAGCGATGATGGTGATCCATCGGCCAATGTATGCCTATCGACATATTAGGTACTCCTAATTCTCATTCTTTTAACACTTCATGCAATATTTATTTCTTATTTGGTAATCGTTATTTGCATGATATTTTGAATATGTTGATTTAAATATGTGCATTGGTTTGAAACAAATAGGGGAGAGATTTTTATTATATGCACAAATTATTTTTGAAAGGGGGAGTGAAAATATTTGTACTTTTCTTAAATGTTTAATCTTTTTGATTAACGACAAAAAAGGGGAGAGTGTTATATACTTGATTGAAAGGGGTAGAAAATTAAACTTTTTCACATTCACTCTTCTATAATACTAATCAAATGACAAAGATGAAATCCTTGATCAATGATGTTGTCTTTGATGTAGAGCTTTAATTATTTAAAGTTTTATCATCATCAAAAAGGGGGAGATTGTTGGACCAATGGTGGTCAACATTGCGATTTCTCTAAGTTTTGATGATGAACAAAATGCAGAATTTGACATGAGGATGATCAATGTACGTGTGTCCAAAGTCACGTACGTGATATTAATCTCAAGTACGTGAGTTTGGTCATGACTAAAAGTAAAGACTGTGACCTGAAACAGAAGCAACGGGGTTGATGGAAGAAGTGATCATCACGTACGTGAGACAAAGTTCACGTACGTCATATAAAGTCACGTACGTGAGAGGTATCAAAGGTACGTGAAAAATGATCAAAATTAAAGCGGAAAAATTGAAGTCTTGAAGCCACACGTACGTATGACATGTAAAGTCACGTACATCAGCCAACAAGACAAGATGAAGTTTTCACCTCAGAGCATGTTTGTTTGAATTTCACTTGGATCGAGACAAACAGTAGAAGCAACGGTCAAGTGTCGATCGTTCATGTACGCAAGAGTCAAAAGGCACATACGTCACATTGATCTAAAGTACGTGAGATGGAGTTTCAAGTATGCAAGATGCTCCAGATTGAAAATAGAAGCTACTTGATGTTTCAAACATAGAAGTCACGTACGTTAGTTATAGTTCACGTACGTGAACTGGGAATCCGCTGTGATCAACGTATGTTAATTTAATTATCACGTACGTATGTTGGAGCTCAAGTCAGGTCACGTACGTAAGATTGTTGATCACGTGCGTGAGAATATCACGTACGACTATATTCTCTTCTCTGACGGTCATATGGCTTAGAAAAACTACAAATACATCAAGAGAAGACCATAAATGTGTTGGGCAACATCAGAAATCATAAAGCCAAACTTCCTATTAATTTCCATCAAGAAAAAATCAATTTAAGCTAGAGATCAAAGTTCAACCTTCAATCTTAAATACTCAACTCTAGCATAGAGCTTTATTATTTGTAAACCAATTGTATACACTTTGAGAGTGTGAGTTAGGTTTGTTGTAAGCCTATAGAAAATAACATTATAGAGGTTTGTTGTGAACCTAAGTATAAAACAACATTGAGAGATGTTTGTTGTGAACCTAAGTATAAAACAACATTGAGAGAGGTTTGTTGTGAAACTATAG
>CAODLS010301193.1:0-19477 GCA_948243855.1 Flueggea neowawraea | reverse complement strand
TCTATTGGGTCACACATAAGAACGAATTAGATTTGTTACAAAGGGTCTCTCTTTTTTATTGATTTATTAAGATGATTAATTTGATTAATCAATAATAATTCAGGTTTTTATGATTTATGTCTTAAATAAGATTTATTACATAGTCCATTAATGTAATGGACTTTTAATATAAATCACTAATTATCATGGTTATGGATATCTAATTATGTGTGACATAATTCGGCCCATGTGAGTGATTTATTTTATGATAATGTATCATATAATTAAAAGCCCAATAATATTAATGAAACCCATAAGAATTTCGGCACAACCTAACCTAATTAGGAGGGAGAAAATTTGGCACATTCATCCTAATTAGGGGACGGCACACACTACATCTCCTATTTTTTATGAGTCTCATTTCTTGTGTGACAAAGAGGATTTTCAGCTCACACACATACTAATTAGGAGTGAATGACTAATTAGGAGTGTGTTTATTCTTGTAGGACAAGAAATACAAACCCTAGTGTGACTAGGAAAGGAAATTCGGCATACATCTTCCAATATAGGAAGAAATTGAATTCTTGGAGGACAAGGAGAGAGGAATTTCGGCCTCCTTAGTGCTACCTATTTAGGTCTCCTCATATGACTATAAATAGGGTGTATTCCTTGCTATTCCTCTCATGGTTTGGCCAAATTAGTAAGTGTCACAAACAAAAGAGAGAAAATTATTTGTGGGCCTTTAGAATATAGTTTTAAAAGGGTGCTAGTACACTCACCCAATCCAAAGAAGAAAGTTTGTTTGTGTGGATACCTTTAGACACGTTCGCGCAAAGGCAACTTGAGATGAAGGGTGGTTCGAGTTTTGATTACTAAAAGCTACACCAACATTTCATACAATCAAACATTCAAGCTTTGGATCTAAGGTAGACCTACTAACCCTAATCATATATGTTGATATGCATGGATCCTTGGTGGAATTCTAGACTAAATTTTTTGTTATTTATGTTGTGTTGTATGCTTATGAATGCCATTATGTGGTTACGAATTCCAACAGACTATGATGGTCTCATGGTCATAGTCATGACCATGAGCCTCCTCTGGTTTCTTGGAATGTTGCACGCTTGATCATAGTTTCTTTGTCACGGTCACACTTAAGGTGTGAGGGCATCACGAGCATCTCTCACGACTATTACTTATGACCGCGATTGAGTCACGGCCTAGAGTCTTTTGGGTCATGGTCTAAAGTCATGATTGTGACTCCTCTCTGCCTAGTTTGGAATTTTTCTTGCTGATCACACCCTTTCACCATGACTATGATCGTAGGGTGTGATGAAAAACATTGCACCTTTTGAGTCAATTTTTCTCTTGATCTTAGAACTTTAATAACCTCTTTCTTATGCATTTTTCATTTCATTTCATCAACAATCCATGCATTTTCATTAACCCTGCACAAAACACAAAAAGAGCATAAATTCGTGGGCACTTAAGCACACTTAGGGATAAAATGTTATCGATTTATGCTAGAATAACTGTGTAAATTTAGCATACGTCAAGTAGATAAAGTACATTATCTAAAAATTACATGATCAAGGTATGTTTACAAAGTCACAACGTACGTTATAGAAGCCAACGTACATAGAGACATTCACAACGTACATAGACGTGGCACTGAATGCAAACAGAAGCTGTTGGATGCTGAAATACCAATATAATGCACATTAGTAAATGACAATGTACGTCATTTGGAGATATGGCTTTGATCAATGTACATTAAGGAAGAAAAACGTACGTAAACATAGAGAACTTGTGAACAATGTACATACGCATCAATGTAAGATATGTTATGAAGGTTCTAGAAAGCTGCAACGACATTAAATGAACTCCAACGGCAATTTTCTTCAAGGCAACAATCACGTGGCTTAGAATAGCTATAAATACATCAAGAGAAGGCTGAGAATGGGGTGAACAACATTAGAAAACATTGTGCTAACACTCTTATCAATTTATACCATAAAAAAAAAAACAAATCAAGCTAGATATCAAAGTTCAAGCATCAAACTCATACATTCAACTCCAACGTAGTGCTTCAATCTTTGTAAACACTTTGTATACACTTTGAGAGTGTGGTAAAGGTTTGTTTTAAGCCTATAAAAAGCAACATTGTAAAGGTTTGTTGTAAACCTAAGGAAAACAACGTTGCAACGGCCTTAGAGGAGTTGAGCCGGAAATCAACCTCGTTGTATTGGCTTTGTTGGATTGAGCCGAAATCAATCACCATTATAGTGAAAATCCTAAGTGGTGAGACTTAGGTAGTGGACGTAGGCAAGGTTGGTCGAACCACTCTAAATTGATTGTGTTGTTTTTTCTCTTTACTTCAACTTGCTTCCGCTCTCCAAACTCCATTAGACGAACGACTGAAAATTTTCCAACAATTATATACCTTATATTGTATACCCTAAACTATATATCCTAACCCTGTAAACCCCAAACAAGTATACACTAGACGTTATTGCTATTAAGTAACATACACACTAAATGCTATTGTTTCTTGAAAGACATTAAGTAATCTAATACACAAATACTATTGTTTCTTGAATATTAGTTCAAGTATTTTTAACCACTTAAATCTTTTGATTATAACTATAAAAAAATCTTCCAATTAACCCAAACAAGTTTTAAAAAAAATTAATATTCAGAGTATAATTAAGAACTTATAAATAAAAAATGTTTATTATTATAAATTACATTTTTTATATATATTTGAATTTCTGATCATTTAAAAAAATATTGAACATACTGTTTATTTATAAAACTTTAAGTATAGATTATAAGGTCAATATTACATAGTTTCACTCAAAACTACATAGTTTAGCAAAATAACACACACTGAAACACACCTATTTTGTCTTTTATTGAGTGATTGATCATCGCTCCTATAGTCCCATTCAGTTTAAGAGACTAAAACTCTCCCTCTCACTCAAACATGTTGGACTAAGGGTAGTCAACATACGTAAGGATTGCTTAAAGCCCGTAAGAATGGAAGGAAAAAAAAAACAGAAGCTACTGGATGGTTAAGTGGCTAGAATAATGTATGTAAGTGAACGGGGTACGTACGTAAGATAAGTTTCGAATGTAAGGTTTTGTGCGATGTATGCAAGAGCTGAAACAAAAGTCACTCGATGTTACTAGAACGTGTGTTACTTACACAATGATATATGTAATGTACGTAAGGATGGTTTACGTACACCAATGTATACACAACTTATGCAACATTCAATCAACCAAAATTCGGGAAAAATAAGAAGGCTTGAATATTTGAAGCCTTGAAGATTTATTTACGTAAGGAACATAACGTAAGTAAGGTGTTAAAAGAAAAAGTGGAGATTTGATGATCAAATTAGATCTTTTTGAATTGTGTGAAGATCGAGGCAATAATTACAAGTGACGGTCATTTAAAGAAGAATTATGTACGCAAGAGAAAAGGATAAACTACGTAATAGAGGATCAGCATACACAGGTGGATTGTTAACGTAAGTAAGTGCATCGGATTAAAAACAGAAGCTACTAGAACCTTAAAGTGTCAAAATGGTGTACGCAATGAAGACTTAACATATGCAAAGGTAAAGCTAAGACACAAGTTATGTACGTAAGGCATGGCATAACATACATAAGTTGGAAATTTAAAGACTGTAACGTGCGTAAGAGTTTGTTTATGAATGTAAGGCTTGATATGATAGGTTCCCTGATGACATTCTATTTGATTCACAATGGCTATAATCAAAGTCACAACGTACGAAATACTGATAGAGATATAAATACCTACTTGGAAGGCCAAAAACAGGAGAGAACAATAAACAACACTTGAGCATTCATTTCTTTCAACTATCAAGCATCAAAGCTCTCATTTTCTCTCTCATATTAATACAAGTTGTATTGTTTTTTTAACTACTTTATTTATTTCTTGTATCATTAGTTCATTTACTTCCTGGGAATGATTCTAAGCTCATTTAAAAGTATTTGTGAGTTGGGATCAAAGGATAGATTCATAGTTTGGTTTATTCTTGAACCGAAATAAAGAAAGTTGAAAGAGTTCTCACTTAAGTGAAGTTGTAACCTTGAGTTGGTTGATACTAAAGATCCTAAATGGTAAGACTTAGTTAGTGGACGTAGGTAAGAAGTTGATTGAACCACTATAAATCATTATGTTCTTTCTTCTCAATTCTCTCAAACCGAATTAAGGGTAAGAAAGTTCAAAGCTTCACACACCACAATATTCAAGCCCCCTTCCAGTGTTGTTATTGAATAAACAAAGTAACCCTAGCCATACCCATCCTTCTCTGCCTCTGGCTTTTCAAGCCACTATCCCTCTCCATCCTCTGCTTATCGACCTTTTTTTCTCTCTTGGTGCTCTCACACACTAAACGCTAAGGTATTTGAATTTGTCAGTCTTTGAGAATTATCGGTCTATTTTGTTGCTTGGTCTATGTTAAATTTCAATTGTAATTAACGAACAGACATATCAGGTGGTCGTTTCTAGGGTTTTAAGGACATACTGTTGTTCTTTACTACCACTCTTCCTTGTCCATTTCGTCTCTCTCATTGACCTCTTTCTCTCTCTCTCATTGACCTCTTTCTCTCTCTTTGTCCTGTTGCCTTTTGTCTCCATCTTCCCTCTCTATCACTTTCAATACTATAACACCTCACCCGATTTTGATAAGACCTTCTATAGAACTTTGTTCATTTCTGAGTAGATATTCGATTTTCAAGATGAAGATTGATGATTAAGAATGTTTGATAATGATTTTAGTAAGTTTGGATGTTTAAAGAAGTACAATGATGATATTATTGTGAGTTTAGGTGTTACTGAACTTCAAAAATGATCCGACGCATGTTCAGAAGCAAAAGAAGTTGAGAAATGTTGTCCAGCAAAGAATAATGTACCTTATAGTGAGGAAGACGCATGTTGATCATCGTTTTTGCATAACAAAAGCTATTGGGCATATTTTGGAGTAGTATAATGTACGTTGCAAGTCTAAAGAAGTACATTGTATGCTCAAGATGTACGTTATGTTGTGTAAGACGTACATTAGCCTTTGTTTCAAATGAAATGGTGTGTTTCGATGCAAGGTTGTATAAACCACCCCTCCACCCAACCTCTTCGTCATTCCTCACTCATTTTCACTCCAAATCCATCTCTCCTCCTCTCTGGTTGCTTCTTCTTCATTCCTTTCATCAATTTGAGGTAAGAACACGTCTTGGATCCATTTATTTCTTCATTTTCATGCTTAGAACTGATATTGATGTTTGGATGGTGTAGGTGATGGTTTTGCATCTATGGTTTGATTTTGATTGTTTCTGATGAATGTAAGATGAGAAACATTAAATCATGTTAGACTAAGTTTAGAAATATAAGGATTTAGCTTGGGTTTTAAGGATTTGATGATGTTCTTGAATGGGTTAAAGTGGGGTGTGGATTTTGGAGAAATCTTGATTATTTTGTATTTCTTTGGTGAAATTGGTTATAGATCCATGTATTGGAGTATAATTAGAAGTGATTTGAATGTTTTGAGATGTTGGGTCTCGAGTTGTACGAATTTTAGGGTGCTTTTGAAAGATTTTTTGCCGCAAGGGCTAAAATGCAATATTTTGAATACTTGAGGTCTAGAATATGATTATGAGTCATTTGGAGGAATAATTAGTAATTTTTGAAAGTTTGGAGACCAATCTATAATTTTCCAAGACTTTGGGACCAAATCATAATGTTGCAGAATGTTCGACTTTCGAGACAATAGTGTTAAATCTTCCATTACAATAGGATTTCGACATCATTGTGGGTTCGAATATTCTACATTTGCATTCCATGCATATTCTGTATTGTCATAGTCATCACGTCTCATTTCATTGTGATAATTTTGTTTTAGCTCTGTTTAATTTATGAGGTGACCAGCTAACTACCGGTGGTCCGTGATTGGGGATTATTTGGCTTAGCATCCATGTAAGTGGGATGTCATCTCTAAACACATAGGCTATGTCTTTTTTGAAATTATATATATTTGTTGTGCTCAGACTTTGCCATGTAATCCGGACTAAGTAAAGGTTTGGTAATCATAAAAATTGACTTATGTGGAATTTGTGATAAAAATCTATTCAAGGAATATGTACGTACAAGATATGTTCAACAATAAGATCAATATTATTTAAATGCTATGTATACTCGTCTACTTAAGATATTTTTTGTTAGAGAAAATATGTACTCTAACTATTATAAGATGTGATCAGTAATAACGTTTGTTTTGTGTGCCTGCTTGTATGATAAGGTTTATGTTTAAAATATTTCGATTATATATTTAGGTGTATATATTCAGTAATATTTTGTCTATTTAATTAAAATAATATTGTTTAACTATTCTAGATTAGGACACCCTAGCTAGGGAAATATGTAGCCTTTGGTATACAATTCAGTGAAGTCCTAGTTATCAGGGTAGAATGGTAACCCGTGTGTCCAGCATAAACATATGTGATCAGTTTCAAGTGGCGATAGTCCATAATTTTGATTCTATCAACTTTAGGTGGAAATAGTCCACAATCAGTTAGTCAGTTAGGAATAATTATCATTTCGATTCAGTCCCGTGTTGTTTCTATTATGATATGTTTTGACTAACGTTTGGACATAGTAAATTTTGGAAGTTTGTGTTATTGCTCATTCCACCGTAGTATACTATATTGTGGTTTGGCGAGATATATCTTTCTAGAGCCAGTGGATTGCAATGCTCACTGTATACTTTTTGATCAGTTATATATGTGTCAGCTTTGAGACCCTTAGGGTGACGACGTACTGTTTGAGCCCCTAAGACTGTCAGCTGTTAGCATTTTTTAGTCAGGTAATGTTTAGACTCTTAAGGCTGATATTCTATTTATGATCTAATCTTGTCAATGCATTTCCAATATAATACAGATGTATGATCAGTGATTATCATATCTGTTTAGTTTTGTAATTGATAGTAAAATAGAAGTATATAGAACTCTGTATAATATTAATTTGTATGTATGCATGTAGTATGTTTTATCTATCTTTTGATATATTGATAATCTTGTGTGACAGTATGTTGTTTTCCATTCTGTGCGAAATGTTTTCGAAATGGATTTTTAGAATTACTATTAATATGTATACGAGTGTATACTAATAACATATGATGATATACATGCATTTAGTATTTTCAAACTAGTTATTTGATACCCCATATGCGTCATTCGGCCTTTAGTGCTTAGAGTGGTATTCAGAAGTAGCAGTGAGTGCCCTTTTTGTTCGAGCCCAATATGTCCATATTAGTAGATGTTGTACACCGAAGGAGATAAGGGTTTATGGTTATGTATGTTTGTCTTCATTAACTAAGTTTACTTATAAATGTTTTTTGTATATTTGATATATAATTATGTTTTACTATTTAGTAATATTATTTTTAAATTTATATTTATAAATGGAACCTTTTTTTTTTCATTGGTGCTTAATATTTAATGGTAAAAGATGTTGAATAGAAATTTTGAATATCCGAGGCTTGTGCAGGATGGGCTAGGCATACAGTTCGGTTTGTCTCGTACGCCAATCATTGTCCGATCTCGGGTCATGACAAATGCTCTCTTTGCCTTGAAGCTTTCTATGGTTACGACGAAAGAAGGTAATATCTCTTATATTTGTTCTTACATTTCTCTACTTTATAAGTCCATATCGAGATTTCTCTACTAAATTTGAGCTGTAACTATTGTTGCTTGGAACAATAATAAAATCGAATGGTCTTCAAATCTTTATGTAAATCCTGCAAAACCAACAAAATCAAATGTCGAGGATTGATCCCTCGATTGCACTCCGATACTTAAGTCAGTAGACTTTTTTGGCAGAGTTTTAGGAATTCTCTTAGCAGTAAAAATGTACCTTTCCTTGGAGTGGGTAATTACTATTTATAGAGTGAGAAGAGAGATCTGAGGAGTTGTGGGAGTATCTCTCCTTGAATTCTAAAAGTCATAATAAACTCCTTAGGACTTGCCATTTCTATTTCAAGTTACACATAATAAACATGTATGAGCCTCAGTTCTTGGGCTCAACTCATTATCCCCAAATATAGATTCTTCATTGATGGGTTTAATGGGTTTCTAACCCAAGCCACATCAGTAACATTTTGAAATGGCTCGTTCTCTCGATGAAATGGACACTAATTTGTAACTTCCGGTTAGTTCTTTCTGTGAATGAAATGGAAACCAATAGTTGTTCCGATTTATTCTATTATCTAAATGTACACCAACTTGGTTCTTTCTGTGAATGAAGCAGACACAAATTTTTAATTTCTGGTTGTTCTGATTTGTTATATTAAGTGTAATGGACACCAACTTGTAATTTCTATTAATGAAATGGATACAAAGGCTTTTTAATATGTGGTTGTAGTGATATGGATTTTTTGAATCTAATTTGTTTAAGCAAAAGAAAGATATTCACTTTTAGTAACTTGGAAGCTTTGAGTCTTAAACGAGATCAAGCTGAGGGTTTGTTCAGTAAATTAAAAATGAGTCGAGCTCGATAGTTAAATAAGTTGCTAAATGAGCTAAGCTCGCCAACGAGTTTGATCGAGCTTCAGACAAGCCAAATTTGCAAACAATATAAATGAGCTTCTACAGAGCCAAGTTCGAGCAACTTGTGAACAATTCTTCATTTTTTACGAGTCAAGCCCAAACACAAAATTAGGCTCGTTTCAGGCTAGAATTCAAGCTTGGAATTTTCCTAGACGAGCAAAGGCTAAACACTCCAATACTTGACTTGACTTGGCTCGATTCGATTACACCCGTATATATTATTTTAGCATAGCATGAACTGTAATATTTAATATTTGTATATATCGGGTTTTTATCCTTTCTCGAAGTCGTAACCTCTAATACAGCGCTGTCAGTTAAGCAAGTGGGGGGTTTTCCTAATTTTTTACTGTCCATTGCTTTATGAGTGATGCTTAATAAAAACTTCACTTACAACAAAATAACTTAATTAAATTTCAAAATATTTTATTGAAATAAGACAATATTTATTTAGTACCAACAACGAAAAAAAGACATTGCAGTACAGACGAATAATCCAAATAAATGAGCAAGTTAACCCAGCACGGTCCAACCTGGTAAAGTTCATTGAATCTAGTAAACATTGAACAAACACAACTATTCTTCACAGGATAAAAACTGAAATTAAGATGACTTCAACCAGAAACCTCAGAATTAAAACAAAGAAAATCCAAACCCAATTAAGACCTTGAGCTTATACTAGATCTACGAAGAGAATACCTTGAATTCAAGCCCAGAGCCACTGAACTTGGAGTCCATGACTTGTTTCAATTGGTTCACCATTGAACGAGTCAAATAATTGACCCAATCTCCAACCACTCCTTTCCTAAACAAATGTTGATTTTCAAAGTTCAGAATAGACTTGGAAGATTTATTCACTTCCAAATCTTTCAGCTTCTCAAAGCTACAAAGATTAATTATCTCTTCTATTACTCCTCCCTTCTCTTCCTCCAAAGTAAAAGGACAACCTAAGAACTTGGCTAGTTTCTTCAAGTGAAACTCAGTGTCTTGCTTCAAATCCTCGTACTTCAAGAACAACACCGTGTCTGGTCTCTCCAGGCTTTGTTTCCAGTACCCCAGCATATGGAGGCAACAGCTCCATTGCAATACATGTTAAAAGCTTCCTCCAGAGACAATGGAGGCAATCCTTCTGGTTTCACTTTGTTAATGAAAACCCACGAAGAGATAAATGTATCAAACGGGTTACGACAGATATAAACAATTTTGCAATTAGAAGTCTTGATTGAATTTTCCAGTGAAGCAAATGGAATGTGAGTGGCAAAGATTCTAGGCTCAGGAAGTGCAGAGATGTAATCAGGAGTTTGGTTGTTGGTATAAACCTTGTACTCAAAGAAAGGTACAAGATCATGAGGATTAGATACAAGTAAAGGATGAGAGTTCTTGGTGGTTGCAAAGAGGTTTCGGTTTATGGTGGCAAAAGCTAGGGCTTTGAGCCAAGTAGTACCTGATTTGGGCACTGTGCAAAGAACAACATCACTGTCTCTAGCTTGGAAGTGGTTTTGGAAGGAAACAATGGCTTCGATCTCGTTTGGTTGGCACCAAAAGCCTTGGAATTTGTATATGAAAGGAGTTCTCCAACCTCTTTCTCTTGGAAGAGAAAGAAGATCCTTAAACTCATAGCTTGGCTTTTGATTTTCTTCAGTTACTCCATTGTTTTCTGCCACTTGATGTTTAGTGAAAGGGGTGATACCCATTGAACAGGTTATGTTGATTTGGGTTGGCATCGTGGATGGTCTTGGTTATGAATTTGCATGAGATTTTAGCCCCATTGCATCCATTTATATATATTCCTTCCTCTCCTGTTGTCTTCACATCGAAATTTAATAAAAAAAAATAATAGTACTGATATGTTGGTAACATATCAATTTCTTTGTCTAAAAAACTGTACAACAAAAATTGATTATGCGGAATTGTACCACAGAAAATGTCAATTGGTACTTAACCATTCGAAAGAAAAAAAATCCCAATCCTTTTTCTTTTAACTAAATTTTTAAATAAAGTATTTTGACTTGGGATTGATTGTATTTTCACTTAGGTTTAATATTTGAGGGTGGATGTTTATAGATACTGACACTTTTTGTTTGCAAGTCTCTAACACCATTATTTACTTGGGATTGATTGTATTTTTACAAGCAGTGACGGAGTCAAACTAAAATCAATAACAAGAAGACACCACAACAAGTAGAACAACAATAATATATTTTATTAATGTAGTTTTATTGCATTAAAATAATTGAAATTACACTTTTCAAATATGTATTATTATTAAATTTTCAAATATTAAAATTTTATTGCCAAACAATTGGAAATAAACTATAAATTTATTAATTATGTGTAAACGAATAATTTAAAGACTCAAAAAATTAAATTACTAAAAGTAGGAGCAAAAAATATGATGTATATGATATACTATATAATATATTATATATTTAGTGTATATATAGGGTCTCGGAATCCCTTCCCGTCCATCTTGTTGGCAAGTTTTTATCATTTCTCAGTGTCATATCTCTAAGTGTAAACTCTTGATTAGTTGTAAATAAGTATACTATGAAAGAATTTAAAAATCAAAAGAATTTTAAATTCTTTTAACTGTTCAACTTTCTTAATTTTTTAAGAACATAATTATTGAGACAGGAGTGGATAACTTATACTTCTTCCCTAAAAATAATTTAATAAGACTAAAAGATCCTTTTTAATCATATAAAAAGAAAACTCATATATATATCTATGTGTTTTTGCCGTACAACACACAAAAGTTTTTGATTAATTAGAACTTAATTTGATTTTTTTATTAGTTTATAGATTTTTTTTACCTTTGATGTCTTTAATTATTATATTTCTTAATAAATATTTTATCAATTAAAATTTAAATTTTTTATCAATTTTATTTATTTTTTTTACTTTTATATGTAAAAGCAAGTCCATTTTTATTCATTCAAAAGTATATTTTTATTCGTTTAATTTAATATTTCAATGATAATGACATTGTTGTATTTTATAACTACTCCTGATGAAGTAAATATTCCAACCAAACTGTCAGCGGACAAAATTTCTTAGAATTAATAAGTGAACCAACCATAAAAAATAAAACTTTCTCAGTAAAATTTTTTTTTCTAAGAATTAAACGAGCACTAAGAAAACAACTCGAATTGTATAAGTCAAATTTTATAGGGATTTCTTGCTTCCTAATCCACTTCTTGGTGAATTCGAAGAATAAATAATTGATAAAAAAAAGTTATTGGTATTATATATGCATAAACAAAAAATATGTTGGATTTTTTATTTACAAAATATAACCATATATTATGATTCAAAATTTAGAGCTAAAAATAGAAAAAAGATTGGAGTGACAAGGTCCTTTGAATTTTATTGGAAGCTATATATATTCGAAAGCTTAATTTTTCTAACTTTGTTTATCCATGCTTTCGGCTATTACACGTTAACAACGTGCTTGACAGATATGTACCGCTACCAACTTGTACAACCCTTAATTGGCTCTTTATTGATTTGAGACAGCACTACAAAATATTTTTTTATTAACAAATAATTTTTTAATTTTAATTATCTGCAAATTAATACTCAGATAAATACTAAAGGCTATATAACCATAATTACTTAATTCATGAGCATATATGGGTACTAATCCTTGGATATAGAAAGTGTTAACATAAATTTTTTCCATGAATGAAACCTTCATCCATAACTTCTCTTCTTGAATCCATGCATGTGCAGGTTTAGGAAGGCAAAATATAAGGTCATTGTTACGATTCCGAGCCTGGACAGATTTGGCATAGAAATCTGCTAATAAAATTCCACTAATCCAGGCAAAGTTACAAAAATCAAAAGAAAAGACAAACAAGACATGTCTTTAAGCACAGATCTTAGGTGTAACATACCACCAAAACAGACAGTTAAAGCTAACAGGTGAAGTAACATGTTGTGCAGCAGCTCTATGTTCCTATATCAAATAAGTGCATGGGAATGAAAAAGTTTATACGAACCTGACTACTTAAGTAAACCAAGTTTTAGCTTTTAAACTTAGTGGTTAGAAGCATTTTAGTTGTTAAATGTTGCTTAAGAATAGTTGTGGGTTTATGCCAGGTTATGGCAATTATGGTATGAGTCAATGTGCATGTAAACTTGAACAGTAGTGAGGCAAACCTCAATTGATAGCGATGGTGGGGCAAACCACAAGAGTTGAGAGGAAGTCCTTGAATATAGACAAATCTCACATCAGCAGATTAAGTATAAGTGAATCTCACACCAACAAAACACGGGAAAGATTATGAGCATCATGATTGAAAACCCTGGCAACGAGGACATTGCAAACCTATGGGGTAGGAATTGTAACATCTCACCAAAGAAAGCAGCTGAAACTAGCAGGTGAAGTAACCTGTTATATAACAATTTTGTATTCCTACATCAGATAAGTGTATAAGGATGGACATGATTATAAGTATAAAGACTTGGCTTCTTAAGTAACCCAAGCTTCGATTTTTGGACTCAGTGATTGGAAACCCTTTAGTTGTCAAATGTTGCTTAAGAACAGTTGCGTGTTTATGCCAGGTCGTGACATTAGGTCCTCTCTCTAACTATGTTCAGCAACCTAAAACTCCTGAATCACAAGCCAATAATCGTTTTCAACTTCAATTCTTCTCCACCCTATTTCCAGTGCCAATGAACACGCCAAAAAAATTGCTTCAGCTTCTGCAACATGAATCCAATCCATTCTTTTCGTTCTCCAGACTCCATCCAAAATATCACTACTGGAATCCCTTACTACTGCAACTATGGCGGTCCACCCATCTTTAGTAGAGGCATCATTGTTGATTTTAATTACTCATTGTTGTGGTTTAGTCCATCTTCTCCATTTTGCAACTGCTGGGCACCATTTCTCATATGCCTGTAATTGTTTCATCCCAAAACACCAGAGAAATATCCCTTTTATATCTGAAGGTTGCTTGTATAACCTAATAAGGATCCGGACTGATGCCATTGAAAAGATAGTTATTCCTGCATTTCCAGATATGCCAATAGTAGATCACGCATTTTGCCAATAAAAATCCCCCAACATCATGATCCCATCTTCTCATCTGCTCCCACCAATCCTCAAATGCCTTAATCCCTTCAACCTCACAATGTAATGCCAGGCTACTTCGTAACCATAAGGGCCTAGTATACAGGCACTTCAAAAAAATATGCCAAACATCCTCAACATCATGTTCACATAATTCACGACACCTAGAAATTACCAAACCCCTTCTATGCAAAATTTCTCGGGTTGGTAAGGCATTCAAGAGCGATATCCAAATAAAGTATTTTAACTTAGAGGGTAATTTCAAATTCCATACCTGATTCCACTATTCCTTTGAACCATTCTGAAGATGTGACCTGTTATGCCCTCTCCTCTGTAGTTCTACGTAATCTTTCAATACCCGATAGCATGAATTCACTGTGAAATTCCCTCGCAGCTCGTAATGCCAAACCAAAGAATCCCTGGCTGCCAATAAGGGTCTAACTTTGCAAATTTCCTCTTTCTCTCCCCAATAAACAAGTTTGGCAACTTGTCTAAGTCCTATTCTAGTCTTCCTTCTTTTAGCAAGTTAGAGACTAAGTAACATGCATTAGCTGAGTTTCTAGGTGAGAAAACCTTAAAGCCAGGCAAAGAGTGGACCTATAGGGAGTCCCAAATAAGTATTGAACTGACATCACCTATATTCCATCTCAATGCTTTCTCCAACGCCTCCCTCCCCCAAATTAAACTTCTCTAAACCCAAGAAGGCTTCCCTCCTACTCCGCTTGCTAAGAAGTTTCTATTTTGAAAATAAAGACCACATAATAGACGCACCCATAAGGCCTCAAGTTCTTTAACCACTCTCCATGCTAGTTTTGCTAGCATCGCCTGATTAAACAACTGCAACTTCTCAAACCCAGCCTCCCATTAGCCTTCTTGTATGTTAGTTTATGCCAACCTAACCAATGGACTTTCCTTGTGTTGATATCATTACCCCACCACAACTTTCATATGATTTCCTGTATTTTTGTAACAGTCTCCATCGGCAACATGAAGACCAATATAGTATATGCAGGTAATGCTTGCAAGACTGCTTTGATGAGAGTTTCTTTTTCAGCAAAGGATAGTAATTTCTGCATCCACCTTTGAGCCCTAGCACTTACCATATCCACCAAAAAATTCAAAGCTTCCCTTTTTTTATTTGCCTCATAAAGTTGGAATTCTAAGGTATATGTCTTCCCCATTTGACTCTTTACATTGCATGATCTGCATGGCCATTTGTTTAAGCTCCGGGATAACATTGGGACTGAAAACAATCAATAATTTATCAAAGTTAATCCGCAATCTAGAAGCTACTGCAAATCTGTCCAACAGTTTTCCCTAATGCATAATTTCTGCAATATCAGCCTTGGAGAAAATGATTGTATCATTCGCAAACTAGAGGTGTGTATTTGTGGGACATCTCCTGTTGATTAACATTCATTTGATCCAACCCTGTTGCACCCGAGCCTTTGCAAACCTGGAGAAAGTTTCACCAATAAACAAACAGAGATAAGGAGATAAAGGGTATCTCTGCCTCAGCCCTCTAGAAGGGATGAATGGTGGCAAAGGATTCCCATTTAACAACAGAGAATATTTGACTAATTTGACACACTCTTTTACCCACACACCCCACCTAGCATTGAAACCCAACTTCTCCAAGACAGAAAACAAAAACTCCCACTCAATACTATCATAGGCTTTATACATGTCTAGTTTCATAGCAACATTATCCACACCAGCCTTCCTCTTTCTTTTCACATGAAAAAGACATTCATGAACTATGACAATATTGTCCTGGATAGATCTTTTGGGAACAAAAGCATTCTGTTAGGGGGACATTAGTCTACTCAAAAAAGGTTTAATAAGCATGACAAAAATTTTAGAAATAATCTTATATAGCATATTACACAACAATATGGGTCTACAATTTTTAATAGATTTAGCATTGGGTACCTTTGGAATCAAGGTGATATGGGTGATATTCAGCTCCCCCAACAGCCTCCCATGAACAAATAAACTCTCCACTGCAGCACAGACATCACTTTGGACCTCTTCCTAATTGGATTGAAAGAAGCTTGATATGTACCCATTTGGCCTTGGATCCTTCGTAGGCCCTAAGCTAAAGCATGCCTCTTTAAGTTCTTCTTTAGTCACATTCCTTGTGATGACTTCGTTCACCTAATTATCCAAAACCTGTAGAATGGAGTGCAAAATCTGCTCATTTCTAGCTGTATTAGTGGTGGTCTATAGCTAAGAAAAGAATCCTTAATGTGATCATTGACTGCCTTTTTAGACTCTAGCCATCTCCCCTCATCATTCTGCAATCTCTTTACATCGTTAACTCTCCTTCTTTGCACAGTAGTTGGGTGAAAAAATCCAGTGTTTTGGTCTCCATGCTTGATCCATTTCACTCTAGCTTTCTGCCCCCAGTATATTTCCTCATCATGAAGTGCTTGATTGTCCTGCTTCAATAATAAGATTTCTTGTTGTAATATCCCGTCCGTTCTAACTAATCTTCTTTACCTTTTTCGATTGATTTGGATATGAGATTTTAGTGTTTGAGATGTTGAGTTGATGCTTAAAGGTATTTAATGATGATAATTTTGCTAGGTTGGGTGTTGTCTCGGGGATGATCCGACTCGTATTTAGAAGCAGAGGAGGTCGAGGAATACATTCTGGCAAGGAATAACGTACTTCAGGGGGAAGGCATATGTATGTTATTTGGATTTGAGGATTCTGAAGATCAATGTACATTTTCAGATAGAAGACGTACGTTGTTCGTGCATAACATACGTCAACCTTTCTAAAACGTACGTCGTGATGTCATTTTTCATATCAAAGGCTACTAGACACGATTTTGACCAAAATGACGTATGTTGTGACTTTAGTGACGCATGTTACGACCCTATGACGTACATTGTATTGTAAAATGACATACGTTGCCTTTGAAAATCAGTTATATAGTGCATTTTGGGTCTGGAGGTCATTAAATACCCCTAAACCCAATGGTTCAGCATTCATTTCACTCCCTTCTCTCTCAAATAACCTCAAAACACTCCACATTGCTTCCTTTTCATCTCTAATCCATTTTTTAAGGTAAGAATCATACTTCTTCTTCCATTTTTCTTTGTTTTCATGCATTAAATTCGTTGGTTCCTTTTTTATCCAAATTTCCTAGGGTTTGAATTTATGGATAATTCTTGTTGAAATAATGCTTGGGTTGCTACAATAGGTTAGATAGGGCTTAGATTAACATGATTCAAGCCTTGAATCAAGAGATTTGATGAGTTTTTTGTGGAACTAGGGTTAGGCTCAGTTTTGGACGAATTCCTTGAGAATTGGAGTTGTTTTTGGTAAATTGATTGTATATTCATGTTCTTGAGATTGAGATTGACCAATATGGGTGTTTACGTTCGATGTTTATCGGTTGAATCGAAATTTGGACTATTGATGTAATTTGCTATTAACGACCGAATATGATATTTGGCATTTAGGGGCCAAAATGTGATTTTGCATATGTTAGAGGATTAATTTGGATATTTTTGAGATATCTGAGAACTAAATGGTGATTTTGGAGTGTTAGGGATCAATTGTAAATTTGGAATATTTTGGGGACTGATTGGTAAGTTTTGATGGTTAAGGAACCAAAGTGTAATTTTACGTCGAGATGTAAATTATGATTATTATGCTAGATTTTTGTTAGAAATGGGGTTTTGGGCATCGCTTGAGAGTCTGAGTCGGTATTTGGACTATCATGCATTTTGGTACCACCATAGTACCAGTACCATACTTTGCCCCATTTCTGATGTATTTATTTCTGATAATTTTGTTTCAGATTCTTGTTCTTGCAAGCGGGATCTGCCACCAGATAGTGGTGCCCGATCGACTTTGCTTAAACATCTAGGTGAGCGGATGGCAGATTCGGATACATAGGTTGTATCTTAAAATCATATATGTTTTTTCTATGTTTGGATATATTTCTAAAATTGTACTAATATGAGGATTGGCTTAATTAAAATTAATTATGTGATTTCTTAATAATCAACAATCTATTTTTGCACTTTGATACATACATACATACATATATATATATATATATATATATTGTTAGAATTGTACCCTAGTCCAATCATTAATGTGCATTATCATTCAATTATTTAATAAAGAGGCATTTCATTTTTATGAAATATAATCTGTTTTATGAAGATAAAACTCCATGAATAGTTTATTATTCCTTATGTCATCAAGTATGTGATTTGATAGTAAAACTATAAGGATAAAAGGAATACTATTCTAAATGTCCCTAATCGATCATTATCATGAGAATGATAATGAATTAAGATTAGTATGTTGCTAAGTAGATAATCACGTTTTATTTATTACGGATATGAGATATCAACTTAGAACATAAATACATGTTCGAAGAACATGTATTGGACTGGCCCGCTATGAAATCACTTCATGAATTGCTGTCACAAAGTAGCTTTCATGCAGTGGTGATATTTGAGTCCTCTGGCTGAAACTCACCATCGACTCCTAAATCAGGAATCACATGTTTTGACTTAGTCAAACATTACCAGTAATAGGGCAACAATAAAGACTATGATTGGATATGTCATGAATCATGTAGAGGAGTGATAGTGAGAGTGATGGATTTGTTCATCTTATGAAGAGTGATATCCCTTGGCCACTTGATTAGTAGGATTGATGGAATGTATGCATACTCGAATGAATTGATAAAGGAGTTTATCAATGTCATTTGTTATATCAATCTACTCGAGATTAAGAAACATACTAAGCAATATAAGGTTGACATGTGACCATGCCTTATGCTTAGATGAGATATCGAGTGGTAAAAGGACTAAAAATCAGATTGTGAAAGGTTAACTCGGATCGCCGACAATCACTCAATTTTGGGTTGCCATAATGTATTACTAAATACAGCTTATGGACTTTGGGCCTAAAAGGTTGGGACAAGGTCCATTGCCAATTTTGAGTGGGCCTATTGGGTCACACACAAGAACGAATTGTATTGGTTATAAAATGTTCTCTCTTAGTGATGATTGAATTATTAAGATGGTTAATTTGATTAATCAATAATAATTCAGGATTTTATAATTCATGTATTAAATAAGATTTAATACATAGTCAATTAATGTAATGGATTTTTAATATGAATCACCAATTATCATGGGTATAATTATTTAATTATGTATGACATAAGTTGGTCCATGTGTGTATGATTTATTTTGTGGTAATGTATCATATAATTAAAAGCCCAATAATATTAATAAAACCCATAAGAAAATTTGACACAATAACCCTAAAGTAAGGAAGAAAATTCGGCTCCATCTCCTAATTTTTAGGGATTACAATCCTTGTGTGACAAAGAGAATTTTGGCACATGCACTAATTAATTAGGAGTCCATAACTAATTAAGAGTTTTATTCTTGTGTGACAAGAAAAATAAAATCCTAATTAGTATGTGACAAAATTAATTAGGAATACTTATTCTTGTAGGACAAGAAATACAAATCCTAGTATGACTAGGAGAGGAATTTCGGCACACCTCTTCCAATATAGGAAGAAGTCGAATCCTAGTAGGGCAAGGAGAGTGCAATTTTGGCCTCATAGTGTTGCCTATTTAGGTCCCCTCATATGCCTATAAATAGGGTTGCACACCTTGCCATTATTCCAAGGGCATAGCCAAATTTGAGAGTGTCACTTTCAAAGAGAGAAAAATTATTTTGTGAGCTTTAGAATAGTAATTCTAAAAGAAGTGCTAGTACAATCCGCAATCCAATGTAAGTTCATTCGTGT
>CAODLS010301192.1:0-10290 GCA_948243855.1 Flueggea neowawraea | reverse complement strand
GATTGTATGTGAAATACTATGTATGTATCATACTGATATGGGGACACCCTACTACGGAGTATGTAGTCTTTGGTAAACCATTGTATGTTTATGGCCCTAGTCACCAGGGTTTGGGGTGACCGTATATCTGACCAGATATACGCATTTATTGAGCAGTCAGGTGGCAGAGTTCACACTGCTATTTCTTTGATATGGTCCCGTACTATGAATGCACAAATATATGTATATATTGTTTGAATATATGTTGTATGTTATGATACGAACGTTTTGGTAAAACGAATTTCGAAAAATATACTATGTATATAGTGTGTATACTATATGGTATATATATACGTGTGCGATATTTTAAAAAGTGGTTTTCAAACCAGTCTTTGTGAGGCACGTATGAGGCGGTCTGACGTGTTGTTTCCTCACTAGGGAATCTTACCACTTTTTCTTCTGTTGTCTATGTTAATCTTTGTTCGCAGGTGACATTTTGGACGTTCAATATTTGATCCACCTCTCGGACCTAGTGAGACTCTTTTGCCTATTGTGAGTGCCCTCGTTCGTGACTCGACTTTGTTATGTCATAAAGCTCCACATTTGACTACTGTTGGGATATTGGGCTACACTTTTGTATTTTGGAGTTTACTCTGATGATTTGGTATTTACTGTTGGGGCATTTGACGAGGGCGAGAAAATTGAAGAAATTAAAGATTCCGTCCTCCAAATGAAATTGAAATGGTTAAATTATTTTAAATTTATTCCCGATATTTATCTTGTTGCATTTATTTTTGATCCTAGGGTTAACAACAAATTTGATTTTTTTAAAGATATTTTGAAAACTTATTATTCATTGTTAGAATTAGAAAATGAAAATGATATTAGTGTTTTACAAATTGTTATTAGAGTTAGGCTTTTAACAAATGAATTATTAGCATCTTTTTCTATTTCTTGTCCAAATGAGGAATCAGATTCATCCTCACTTCCGCCTATCCATACTTCCTCCTCATTGTTCGTGGGATCCAAATTGATAGCGGATAGGCGAAAGAAACCAAGGAGTGTTTCAAACTCTCATAGCGAGTTTGAAGTTTATCTAACCACTATTTTTGAGTTTTTGGTGATTTTCATATTTTAGATTTTTGGAAGCAATACAAGATGACATTTCCTACCGTCTCGAAGGTTGGACTCCAAGTACTAGTTGTCCCCGCCTCTACCGTAGCGGTTGAGCAAACTTTTAGTAGTGGAGGCAACATTTTAGATGCTAAAAGATCGAGATTGGCTCTCGAGACGTTGGAAGTCCTAGTTTATGTTGATGATTGGTCGAGGGCGCTCCAAAGGACTCAAGACCAACTCCACTCATCATCATCTGAAGGTGAGGAGTTCTTTGAAGGCACTTCCACAACAAACACTTCCGACTCCAACGACGAGAGTTAGTTTTTTTTTCTTTTTTACTTTGTATTTAAATTTATCATGTATTCTTAATTGTTAAATTGTATAATTAAATTTGGTGTTATAACCACGATATTCCTCCACCACAAGTGAAGGCATCTAATAAAATATAATGAGTTTTTTTATTTTGTTTAAAATTATGTTATGTAATTACTACTAGAATAGTTAATTTGTTTGGAAATTATTAAAAAAATTGGAATACAATGTATTATTAGTACTATAGTTAATTATTCAATATAAAAAAATTTATAAACCGAAAAAATAATTGACGGGATAAAATAAAGGGTTAAAAATAAAATTTTCAAAAAAAAAGTGGAAACCGAACCTAACTGCAACCGGTGGTTAACTAGTCAAAACTGGAATTGGAACCTAACCGAACCGGAACTGCCCAGAAACTGAAACCACCAGTTCTGGAATCGGAGCCTCTAGTTATAACCAAGAAGAAGGCATTGATTTTGATGAGACATTTGCTCTCGTTAATAGATTAGAAGCCATTCACATTTTATGTACTTTTGCATGTTTTAAGGGTTTTAAACTTTATCAAATGGATATAAAAGTGCATTTTTAAATGGCTATTCGAAAGAGGAAGTATATGTGGAGCAACCCCTCGGTTTTATTGATCACAAATTTCCAAACCATGTTTTTAAACTTACTAAGGCCTTGTATGAATTGAAACAAGCTCCAAGAGCTTGGTATGAAAGGCTTAGTAATTTTCTTATTAAAAAAGGTTGTAAAAGAGGGAAGGTTGACATAACAATGTTCATTAAAAATAAGAATGATGATAGGTTAGTTGTGCAAATATATGTTAATGATATTATATTTGGTGCTACTAATGAGTGTTTGTGTAAAGAGTTTGTCAAAGATATGCACAAGGAATTCGAGATGACCATGATAAGAGAGTTGAACTACTTTATTGGATTGCAAATCAAACAATTAAAAGATAGATTCTTCATTAACCAATCAAAGTATATTTAAAACCTTTTGAAGAAATTTGGTATGGAGAATGCAAGACCTTGTATCACACCTATGAGTACAACCACAAAACTCATTAAGGATGAGATAGGGAAATTCGTGGATATAAAGCTATATCGAGGTATGATTGATTCCCTACTTCATCTTACTGCTAGTAGACCGAATAATGTATTGTGTGTGTTTATGTGCTAGATTTCAAGCATGCCCAAAGGAATCACATTTGATTGTAGTTAAGCGTATTTTTTCGTTATCTTATTGATAATCATTTTGTTTAACTTGAGTTGTACATGGTTCAAATAACTCAAGTAAAGAACAATATAACTCGAGTAAAACACGATTCCAGTGGCTTTAAAATAGCGAAACAAAACAAAATCCTCACTTCCTATTTTCAAAAACCGACATCGCCTCTTCCCTCTCTTCCTAACTCGGATTGATTCCAACCAACAATCACTATCAAGCCATTTTCGAACTCCATCAACCTCATTTCACCTCTTCATTCCATCAAAATCACTTCAAATCTCTGAAAATTTGTTCATCCGCCCCAACCAAACCCTAACTTGAGATTTCTGAGAAATGGCTCCAAAACCTAGAAGAAGGAACAAGAACACTGCTCAATGTTATTTATACCCAGTTGTCAGTGAAGATTCTGACTCAGCTACAACATCTCCTCCTTTGGCACACAAAAATTCACGAAGAACAGCAGGCACTTCTGCAAGACCGCGAGCTCTTCGGTTTCTACAGAGTGATTGCCACTTGATTCAAGTTTATCTCTCCTCTAGCACAAGAAGTGTACCACAAGGTAATTTCCAAAGAAAAACTCTTACTTATAATGACATTTGACTATGCTTCATTGAGAGATGATGGCTATGATTTAGAATAAGTGTTTAGGCCTCTAGGAATCAGTGAATTCTTGTGCTATAGGAATGTAATTTATGAGGACTTGGTGAAAGAATTCTATGCTAATATGGATGCATTAAAATGGCCTAATCTAAGAGGAATTGTTATCCGCACTCAAGTTTATGGTAGAGGGTTTATTATCTCAGAGAATCTCTTTTGTGAATTGTTTAACATTCTTGAAAGTGGAGTTGTGCCTACATTTATGTATTGTTGAGAATAATATGGAGGATAGTGATGACGACATAGATGAACAAGCTATTCTCGGTGAAATGCTTCGGCTTCAAAAGGTTATAGCTTATTTGAAATCCAAGGCAGTAGTTGAAGTTGGTCCCTCTATTGATCTTGAGGCTACTGATTTGGAAGGGAACTTGAGGATGATTTACTATGCAGTCAATAGGAGTATTACGCCGAAAAAGG
The DNA here is from genome assembly GCA_948243855.1 of Flueggea neowawraea. Lineage (NCBI taxonomy): Eukaryota > Viridiplantae > Streptophyta > Magnoliopsida > Malpighiales > Phyllanthaceae > Flueggea > Flueggea neowawraea. Next base: position 6,573 of record CAODLS010301192.1, on the reverse strand, counting down.
ATACTTAAAATCATGTAACGGCCTTAGATGTTGAACTTTTATGGAATGTGATTAAGCACAATCGTATCCACTTTGCAGCTCTAACCATTAAGAGTATGCACTACAAATGGAAGCAATTCTACAAAAAGTCCTATGAACGAAGTCAAGGGAAAGATGGCTTACCTTATGGGACTATCATTACAAAGATTCTTGAAGCACAAGGTTTGATCTATCAAGGTATGATTCCCAAAAAGTGCCACATTCTTGGATTTATAGCAAGAAAAATTTGGGAAAATCAAGAATAATCAAGACGGAAAACCGAGGATGGATCTTTGGTGCCCATGTGAGGTTGGACTCCGATGTGTTGGCTAACCAAAGGGACCAATTTCTTATTCCTCCTCCTATTGATCGCACTCTTGGTGACTTTTGAAGTGGAATAATGGGTGCTAGTGGTGTAAGTTCATCTAGAGCTTTGGTTAATGTGGACGAATTTCAAGCTCTTGAAAAGAAAGTTGATAAACTTGGTGACACAAGCCAAACTTGTTAAAGCGGTTGAGGCGATAAAAGGCTTTGAAAATGGTATGTGGACATGGATGAAAAAAGCTCGTTGTACCAACATTGATGCAGTTGCTTCTACCTCTACACTGCCACCACCACTAGCTGCATGATATAGCTAGGACACTTGAATCGACATTCCATGCACTTTCATGCATTTTTTTATTTTTAGCATATGTTTTAACCTTGTGAATGTTATATTGGCAAATTTGTATGCCTATTTCGATGTTTATTCTATCAAAGAATATTTACATTGATCTTTATGTTTATCCTCTCATGTTAATGATAAGTTTTTAATTTTCTTTTATGTTGATGACAAAAAGGGGGAGTAAAATGTAGAGTTTGATAAATGAAAATTATGGAGTTTGATTAATGGGAATTGTGGAGTTTGAGTAATGAGAAATGTGGAGTTTGATTAATGTTATTGATCTTGTTTGAGGCTTATTGTAATTTGCTCTTAATGATAAATAAAAATTAATCTTGATGCCTAATGTAAGTCTATTAAAATCTTTGTGAAAATATTATAGTAAAGGGGAGTTTTAAATTGGATACGGACTGACATTTGTGACAATGGTAAAACCTTGATCAATCTTTCAAAATTTGTTGTCTTTGATAAATGCACGTACTAAGGGGGAGTATCAAACTCTTCCATGTTTTGTCATAATTAAAAAGGGGAGATTGTTGAACTAAGGGTGGTTAACATTTGGATCCCTTTGTGTTTTGATGATGAGCAAAATTGGGTTTGACATTTGAATGTTTAAGCATGGACGTACAAGCATAACTTGAGTTAGACATTCCTCAACTCGAGTTATCGAAGAGCCAAAGTCGTCCAGAAGATGCAGAAAAATCAGACCATTAGGTGCTAAAATTCAACTCGAGTTACCTAAGAGCCAACTCAAGTTATACAGGGTCTAGTCAACTCGAGTTACCCATGAAGAAAAAATCGAGTTATACAGGTGCTACGCAACTCTAGTTATATGTTATTCAACTCGAGTAAGATGGCTTTGCAAGGCCGATGTTCAAAAGCAATAACTCGAGTTAAGAGGAAGCCAACTCGATTTAACCAACCAACTAGTATGAAAGCCAACTGGAGTTAAATATTTTGGGCATCAGAGGCATAGAATCAACTCGAGTTACATTATCTACAACTTGAAGAAATCAATGAAACAGGAAGCATGAGATTGAAGGCTAACTCAAGTTAGAAGTTGGAGACAAAATAATTATACCTAGGACTGACAAGATTAGAGTTCAAATGTCAAAATTCAGTTGTTAGAACGGTCATGTTTATGGTTAATTCGAGTTGGAGGTGTTGCCTACTTGAGTTAGAGCTACAGAAATCATGATGTTCAAAGTGGATAAGTCGAGTTAGTGAAGTGCTTACTCGAGTTATACATAGTATCAGAGCATTAAATGCAAGGGCTACTCTATCTCACAACGGCTCTAATCAATTCTCCAATGTATCTTTCGACGTCCAAAGCTATAAATACATCCAAAAGACTTTATAAACATAAGAACAACAACTTGCTATCATCTTGCAACATCATTAGGTCTTTTTGAGCTCACATTTGCAAATCATACATATTTCTCTCAAAAGTGTATTTATACTTGCAAACCTATTCTTGCTTGAGAGTGATAGGATTCATTTTAATTATTCCTTATAAGAGGAAATCATTATAATAGAGAGAGAATAGTTTTCTTGTTTGTCTTGAAAACAAGGGTTATATTTGATGGTATAATCTTGCACCTAAGAAGCAAGAGTGTATAGAGAGTGCCTTCACCCATTGAACAACGAAGTATAGTGGATTCAAAATCTCAAAGGGAAGATTGAGGAGTGGATGTAGGCCAAGAGAGCTGAACCACTATAAATATTGGCTTTGATTTCTCTAACCCTTATCTCTCTACATTCATTATTTGTGTAAATTGGTTTATTGCCCTTACTTTGTTTTTAATTCATATTGATTATTGCAAAATGTTTTTAAATCAGTTTTAAAGTTAGAAATCCAATTCAACCCCTCTTAGAATACTATTTCAGACCTACAATGTATTCATATGTTTTGTCGATTGTTATACGACCTTACAAATGATTCTTCACGTAAGTATACTTTGTGCGAGGTTACTTTAACCGTATTCTTGACAAAATATTCTTATTTGTATGTAAGGTAATCAAATTTTATTTTCTTCTTTTTTCAATGAATAATTATGTGTGTGTCCATGACAAATCCCTTTTCATATTTGTATGAAAGGTAATCATACGTCTTAACGTGTTTTATTTTCAGTGAAAACCTCATCTTATTTGTATGTAAGGTTGTCACACGCTTTTTTTTCAACGAATTTTCCTGCTTCTGTTTATGATAAAACCTCGTCTTATTTATACACAAGGTTGTCACACATTTTAACAGGTTTTATTGACAAATTTTCTTGGTTACATTCATGACAAAAACATTGTCTTATTTATATGCAAAGAGGTCATTTCCCGCAAGTCTTTCAGATCATTTATTGTACAACGCTTCTCGATCTATGTATCAAAGTCCACCACGACGTGTTTGGTAATCATGTAAACAAATAAATGCATGCGAACATGTGAGAATGCCATGAATCATGTGATGAAAATGAATGGTAATGCTAATGTAATGCAGATGCAAAATTATAAAGAAGACATAGAAATTTTATAGTGGTTAAGCTTTGAAGCCTACATCCACTCCTCAAACAACTTGTTTGAATATTTTTCACTATATACATATGCACAATTTCAACCTTACTTTCTTCATATGCTTGGAGGGAACTAAAATTTTAATTAGTTCTTCCCTTGTAGTATCTCTAGCTTATAGGTGTTTGGTCCCAGAATTGTTCTAATTTGATATGGTCCTTCTCAGTTTGCTCATAGCTTTCCTTCCTCTTTTAAAGCATTTGTGATAGACAATTTTCTCAGCACTAAATCTCCGTAAGCCATGGTTTTTCCTTTTACTCGTGAGTTGTGATACTTCATTGTCCGTCTGTGATACAATTCCAGCCTTACACAAGCTTTCTCTCTTCCTTCATCAATAAGGTCGAGGTTTTCCCTCAATGCCTAAGAGTTTGCCTCTTAGTTGAATCCAGGCATCCTTATTGATCCCAACCCAACTTCCACTGGGATCAACGCCTCAATTCCATATGTTAGGTTGAAAGGGGTCTCCCCCATTGACACCTTGCTTGTTGTCCTGTAAGAGAGTATGTTTGGCAGCATATATATCCAAGCATCTTTTGCCTTATGCAACTTCATCTTTAACCCATTCAGAATAAGCAATCGAAGCTAGACTCAGTCTTATGTATAATCCTTCACAAAAACTCGTAAAGGAATCACAATCGAACTGTTTTCCATAATCCATAACTAACACTCGCAACAATCCAAATCTACAGATGATATCCTTCCACACCATGTTCTCAATGTTCCTTGAAGTTATTGTTGCTAAAAGCTCTGCTTTAATCCATTTGGTGAAGTAGTCATGTGCCATAATAAGGAACTTTCTTCCTCGAATTACTTATAGAGAAGGACCTAGAACACCCAAACCCCACTTAGAGAATGGATTTGGTTCAAATATGCTTTGCAACTCTATGATGGGCACATTTATAACTGGAAAATGCCTTTGATAACTATCACAAGTTTTTACTTTCTTTAGTGCGTCTTCCCTCATGGTAGGCCAAAAGAATCTTGCTCTCATGACTTTTGTTGCTAATGCTTTTGCCCCTAAGTGTTGTCCATAAATTCTTGTTGCATCTCATTTAGGGCTAGTTTTTCCTCGTCAGGACCCAAACACTTCAATTAGGGCATAGTAAAGCCTCTTTTGTAAAAGGTCTCATTTATTAAAGTGAACCTTTCTCTACAAACTCTTGTTTTCTTTGCTTTAGTAGGATTAGAAGGCAGCTCCTCAGTTAACAAGTATTTTTGTATAGAAGTCCCGCAATCTGATGCCCTTTCTTCAATTTTTAACACTTGAGCTTCCTCGATGGTTGTTCTTTCTAACACATCTGTCTTTACTGTTCTTGATTGAGCTTCCGTATAAGAAGCCAATTTGGACAAAGTATCGACATGGTTGTTCTCGTATTTTGAGTCATGTGATGATTTCCTTATCTTTTCCTTGAATCAGTGATGTTTGAATGAGCTTGAACGAATCATGATAAGATGTTGAACTTGTCATTTATCTTTTCAAAATGTTGAACTTCTAGAAGCTGGGCCTATTGAATTTTGGGCCTCTATTACATAATATCTTGTAGGTCTTATTGGCATCTATAAGCCTCGACCCATGTAACATAAATACCATAATAATTAAAAAAGGGACATACTTGTAATAAATTTTAGTTATCTCAAGTAAACAACTTTTTGATGGACCGTGTTCGGTGGAAATTTTATTGATTAGTTTGGAAATTGAATATGATGCATTCACATAATTTGTATAAAATATAATGGTGTTGCCTTAATTTTGTCAAGTGGCATTTTATGTGATAGACACCTTGCACCAAATTAATAAATATGGTTCCTGAAATTCTAACTATTGTTAAACCTAGAAATTGTCCCAAGAATCTAAGAGTCTATTTTTATTTTCTTATAAATATTCAAGATTATAATAAAAAGTTGTCTAAATTTTTTAAAAAATAAAACATATACAAATTATATGAATATAAAGATCATATAACTATAAAAAAAATCATATTAAATTTTAGAAGGCTTCTTTGTACACAACATTTTGAGTACACAACCTAGACCTGCTTTTAACTATTTAAACAGCGACATACATCTGTCCATATGTGAAAATAGGTCGAGATAGAGATAATCCGATATGCAATAGAGATTGACCTTGACTTTTGTTTATTGTCATTGCAAAAAAAAAGAACTAATAAAAGTTGTCCTCCTTGGATTTTGAAAGGTAATCTTATATTTGATGAAGTCAACATCAATCGAAGAATGAAAACTCGGGTACCCACATGACTACAAGTATTCTTTGTGTATGGATACAGAGGTCCTGGTAAGACCATCATATGGAGAAATTTATCTTTTGCTCTAGGAAAAATGGGTGAAATTGTTCTCAATATAGCATCAACTGGAATAACAGCTCTTCTTATTCATGGTGGTAGGAGTGCTCATTCTAGATTTGGTATACCATTGTGTGTCAATGAAGACTCAACATGCAATATCAAAGAAAAAAATCATTTAGTTGAACTAATTGCCAAAGTTCAACTTACCATATGGGATGAAGCACCAATGGTACACAAACACTGTTTTAAAGTATTGGAAAGGACACTAAGAGATGTGTTAAGGGTCACAAGGCCTTATAGCATGGAAATAGATTTTGGTGGAAAATAAGTTATTTTCAGAGGAGACTTTAGAAACATATTGCATGCAATTCTAAAAGGTAGTAGACAACAAGTTGTGTCAGCCACTCTCAATTATTCATATTTGCGAAGATTTTCCAAGGTTCTAAAATTATCTAAAAACATGAGATTGCAAACTAACAATTCAAATATAGATGCATATGAGTTGAGATCATTTTCAGAGTGGATTTTGAAAATTGGTCGTGGCAAAGTGCGCGAGGAAAATGATGGTGTAGTTGATTTTGATATACTAGATGATATACTCATCGAAGATGCTAATGATCCATTTGTAGCAATTGTTGATAGTACATATCCTAATTTTATAGAGAATGCTCAAGATGTTAAATACTTGGAAAATGTGCCATTCTTGCTTATACATTGGAAGTTGTCAATAACGTGAATGATTATACGATGCCAACATGGCCATAAGAAGAAGTAAGTTATCTAAGTTCAGACAGTGTATGCAAGGTGGATGTAAATTCAAGCTCCAGTGAAGATATTTACACTCTTGAATTTTTGAATAGTATGTGTTCTGGATTACCGAATCACAAATTGACAATGAAGGTAGATGATTCATCAAGGCACGTAGATGATGATCAACGCAAGCAAACGAGGTGTAACACACATTGTCGAATGATCTGAGCATTGTTACATAGATGGATTAAAGATGCAAACTTTAATAAGAAGATCAAC
>CAODLS010301170.1:0-27978 GCA_948243855.1 Flueggea neowawraea | reverse complement strand
AAGCAAAGAACAATTAAGCAAGAATCACTAAAATTAATTAACATATCTCATTTCATAACCAAACCAAAATGCAGAGAGGTGCAACAGATTCATCTTCCATTGCAAGCCAACAAATTAAATTGCTAACAATATAGAATCATCAAACTAACAGATTCATCTTCCATGAAAATTAAATCATCCCTCACAACTCTTTACCATCCTTAGATCCAACCCTCTTCTGGGTTTCAAAATCGAAATCACTGCTCCTGTTTCTCACTCTCTCACGCTCATTCTCTCCGCAACGAAATCAGTCTCTCCTTCTCTCACGCTCTTCTAGGTTTCAAAATTGAAATCAATGCTCTTGTTTCATACTCTCTCATGCTCCTTCTCTCAACAACGAAATCACTCTCTCCTTCTCTCACGCTCTTATGGGTTTCAAAATCGAAATCACTGCTCCTGTTTCTCACTCTCTCACTACCATTGTGATCTTCTCTCTCTGATTCTCACTCTCTCACAAACCTTCTCTCCGCAACGACCACCACCACCGCAATCTACTCTCTCTGTCTCTTCACTCTCCCACTTCTTCATACACACACTTCACCCACACAAAAACTCATTTAAATAAACCTAAAAACCCCATCCTTTGTTTCTCCTTTCTTTCTCGCAATTGAATCAAATTGTGAGGACGTCGTGTTTACTTCAAAGCCTTTTACATAGAGGTAGAACTTGCTTCCCAGAAGTGCGTCGTCGTAGGATGTTTTGAGTTTGCCGAAAATTGTGAGCTTCTTCCTGAATTCAGATTGACTCATTTCTGAACCAGACTTTCTTGTAAATGACGTAGTAAAAAAAGAAAGAAATCGATTGGTGATCAAAACAGTGCCGTTGCAAGGAACCCTTCTTTACAAACACCAATTTAACGATAAGCAATTTCAACTCATTCAGTAGGGTTCAGTGAATAGTGAAAATGAAATAGACCGAGAGAGATTGGTGTTTGGTTCTGGGATTTTGTGAAAGTGAATTAGGGATTGATTTTGAAACAGATTGTTGATTTTGAACAAGTGTGAGGAAGAGAGAGAGAAAGAGAGAGGAGGAAGAAAGAGATTTGACTAAGTTAACTAGTGGGATTTTTGTGAAAGTGAATAAGGGATTGATTTTGAACAAGTGTGAGGGGGAGAGAGAGAGAGAGAAGAGGAGGAGGAGGAAGAGAGACTAGGAAGTTGGTGATGGGAGATGAAGAAGGAATGGCTGGGTTCAGTTTGGGTTTTTAGTTTTTGGTTTTGATTTTGGTTGTAGAATTTTCGGTTTATAAGAGAGGTAATAAAGATGAATGGGTGGTTGGATGTTTAGGGTTGGGTTGGGTTAAATTTTTGGTTTTGAAATGTAGTTGGGTTAAAATTTTGATTTTGGTTTTGGAAGATTTATAAGGGTATTTTTGTCATTATATTTTTAAAATTATTAAGTCTCATATGCTACGTCAGCTTTTCTAACGTGACACGTTATGTTTGACTAACGGTGACAAATAAATGGACCAGAGCGGTAAATTTTCAAAATATAGTGACCAACTGAGAGATATAATCAAACCTCAGGGACCGTCATTGATTTTACCCAACAAATTATTGACGGATTAATTTCGTTAAGGTGACGGGGTAATAATGCAATAACCACAAAATATAGTGAGGACCTGATCACGTGGAGCATGGAAATAATTTGGTGGAGATGGTCCAGATGGGACACGTGGAGGCATGGATGGGAAGGTAGGCACAGATTGGGGGATTCGGGTCGGGTGTCTGCATTGGCCCCACTTCTCAGTGAACCACTTGCCCCTTCAAGTATTCTCTCGCGAGCCTTGTTGCTGCACTAGGACGAACCATTTTAATTAATACTAATATAAGCATAATAATTAAATTAAAAAATAATTAATAACTAATATGGGAAGAGTAAAATTGTGATGGTGAAAATAAGAGGTGACAATTCCTATTTACATTCACATATTAAAATCATATTATATTAAATTCACATGGTTTATATAGTGTTATAGTTGTGTTTTTAATAATTATATAATCGTGTCAGAAATTATAAAATGAACCTGTAAGGACTAAGCCAAGGATCAAGTTGTCTAATAAAGCGAGAAGTATTGGATCCCATAAATAAATCTTCTTCTACCGTTTCTATCATTTCCCTCTGTTTCATTGAACAATTAATGCATAATCTGCTTTATTTAATTAACTATTTTAGTTATCACTGATTGAAGAAATTTGCATACCAGGTCATCAACAGTACCCAAGTCATCACCAATACTAGACTGTGCATCTACCAAGGATGGCCGATTATCCGGTAACACGCTCTGGCAATTTTAACATATAAAAAATTGAAACAAATAAATAATATTAGTACAAAGAGTATTAAGATTTTATCAAGAGCTTCTGAATTATTGATAAAATAAATTTTTAGTTCTTATGATAAATGTCAACAAACTTTCATCTTTGAACTACTATTTTAATTTTTTTATTTACGAGTAAATAAAAGTTATTAATTTAACAATTCCAGCGTCAAGGAGTCGTGAAAACTCACTCTACCTTTCTATCCAAAACTTTTTGCAGTGAATTATTCAAATATCACATGCACAACGTAGCTTGAGCCACTGCATGATCTTCCTGATCTTCACTGGGTGGCTCGAAGTCCCTATTTTAGTAATTGCCATTACATAAAATTTTAAGAAATTACTTATCAAAAAAAATTAATTAGCTACAATGTATATGAAACTAATAAAATTGAACCAAAACTCAATATTATAGATCATTTTTCTAATTTTTTGACACATAAAAAAGGAAAAGCTTACCGAAGACTTGCACTAAGGAGTTCGAGGTCTATTGCAGACTTCTTTTTTTGTAGCTCAAGATGCTGAGATAAAAGTCAAAATTATAGTTTTAAATTACAAATGCAAGTTTGAATTATGCATGGAAATTAGATAAATTAGTGAAATTGAAATCTATGAAGTATTTACTTACATTAATTCTGTATGTCGGGTGCAGTGTAGAGTTCCCAGCAAGATCAAATTCGTTATAATTGATACAGTAAAAAAATTATGAAACTTAATTAGTGATAAATAAAGTAAATAAATTGATGGTGTAAATTATGGATTAGTGAAGAACTTGTGCAGATATTTTCAAATACTACATGAGCTTTCAATTTATCCTTTGAATTTAAAAGGAAAAAAAATGAATTTAGTGTCTCTATGTACTTGATGTCTCAAATATTAGCGATTGATTATTGTTAATTTAATCATTTGCTTTTATTTAATTAAGAGTTAAAATTACTAAATATGCATCGTCAATTCCTAAATTTTCCATTTTGTATTCTATAACCCCTTAAATTATTAATTTTATGTTTTATAATATTCTAGACTAAAATCTAAGAATTTATCTATGTTTAATAACACCCTCAATTCTTTGTATTTTTGTAAGTTAATTTTTTTGTTTTAATTCAGTTAGAAAATTATAAAACACAAAATAAATAGCTAAAAAAACTTATTAAATAATAGTTAAACAAGTGTGTGTATATATATATATAAAATTTAAAGATTTAGGGCTGTTACGCAAAATTAATAAGCGGACTTTAGTTACCAGAGTCTATTGGCCACCTTTCACTCATGCATGAGCAGATATATTTTAAGACTGCCACATTGGGACTTTTGTAATTTTCGTCTCTCATTATTTTATTGTATTTCCATAAATGCATGAATTATGACATGTCATTTCATTTCTTCTTCTTTTTTTCACTTTTTGTGGCTTTTGTATCAGAAGAAACCACCAAAAAAGTTGCATGCTTATATTAGTCAAACTAGTCTCAAGAAGATATATATGATTTTTACAAAACATCATCAATGCCTTTAATATTTTTCTAAACTACAGCCAATAAAGAGTACGCCAATTTAAGTAATGAATGAAAATGTGTGTATGTAAAAATTAAGAGAGACAGTGAGAGACCTATTGTTTAGATAATGCAATTTGTTCTCGTCACCAATGATGTTTTCAATCCCTTTGAGCTTCTCTAGTTTTTCCTGAAATGAATATAATTCACAATCACTAATTATTTAAGAACCCCCCCCCAAAAAAAAAAGAAAAAAAAGTAATGAGTAATCACTAACTTTTTTCTTCAATAATTAAGTGAATTATAATATAAGGTCAAGTGAAGCTTACTTACCGCAACATTCTTCATATTTCTGTTGATCCCGAGATAGGCAAATCCACAAAACCAAACACGGCCAATTCAACCAGTCGCAAATATTTGAAGACGAACATTACAAAAATTAAAAGAAAAATGAAAGAGTGAAGAGAGAAGTACGGATTTTTCTCGTATTTCTTCACGGTTGGTAGATTGATAAATAGTTCCAATAAATCCTCGATCCTGTCAAATTAGAGAAAAAAATACCAATAAAAAGTGATAGGTAGCCTATTATATTAATAAAATAATAATAAAGACGTTCAACAGAGCTATGTTCTTACTAGTCGACTCCGACTCTCTTTCTATCGTCAAAAAAGAAAAATAAAGACCTATTGCAGCTGCAATATGCGGTGAGACGGAGAGAAAACAAGCAAGAGAACATCGACGTCACAGAAAACAGAGAGTTTGTGAGCTTTCTTGATGAGACTAGCTCGTCTCTTTGAGTAAGTGACTTGACGTCTTGTTGCATTTTCTATCATTTTAATGTCTATTTTTCTGCCCATTGTTTCTTGATTGATGAAGCTATAGGAAATTGAGAGAACAAAATTGCAATGGCAATGAAGGAAATGCAAGTACTTCTTTTGACTTGCTTTGATTATAAAGAGGGGTTCTTTTGACTTGTTACGCCAACTATGCTAATGGGTGAAAACTCGTCACAAGGTGGACTCCATTAAACTTGTGTTGGCTAATTGGATACCGTTGTATATCCTTTAATACAAGATTTAATTGGTGGATAGAAATTGAGTTGGTATAACTTTATTTGTTTTTACTCGATTGAGAATATCAAGTTACTTTGATGTGTAAGAACTAAGAAGTATAGTGAAAGATATTTTGATATTTTTATCTAATTTGAATAAAATTCTCTTAACTTGGATTTGGACTACCTAAGCAGTTGTTTGATAATGAGGAATTGCATTAAGAAAAAGCAAATTGTTTACGGTGATAAAAAAAATTCTTTTTTCCTATAATAATAGACATTAACCACGAGAATTAAAAAATAGTAACTTTATTTATACTTTTTGAACAAATGTATTGGTAATTAATACATTAGTTAAAAAAGAGATTCAATAAGAGCAATATTGCAACTTTGCTAATAATAAATGTAATAAAAAAATTGTGTCTATATTTTAGGACACCCAAAATAGAAAGTGTGTCTATTATTATGGTACGTGATAAATAATTTATTTGGTTATAAAATATAAAGTCAAGAAGAAATTTTGACCATCCTTTTTTCTTAAAATCAGTAATTATAAATTTTTTTAGTAGATTGACTCTAGTCAAGTTAGATATTTTCATTTAATTAAATGAAAAAAAATTATTTAATTTCACGAATCTAACTTCACATAACAAAATCTCTTTAAAACGTATCTTAGAAGTACACATTTTTACGTATATATGTAGATAGATTTTATGTTGAGATAAGCATATGTTGTGTGATTGACGCAACGCAAGTGTTAAGAAACGTGGAACGTTTGGCTTATCATGGCATTTAATCGTATGATTCTCCATAGGCTATAAGGAGAGCAAGTCAACCTTGCATTTGCATTTCTATTTGTCTTTTTTCACCTTTTGTTTCATTACAACTACATTTACTACAGAAATAACATTTTATTTAAATTCAATTTTATTTCAACCCTAATCTAATTAATAAAATTATAAATCTATAATATATTTGTCGAGTTGAAATTAGAATTTTTTTTTGAATTTTGATTTGGTTATGACACCCATATATGAATTCCCAACTATATCTAGATTAATTATATTTCTAAATAGAAACCGTTGCTTCATTAAAAAGTTAACTAGGTTCTAAATTAAATTAAATGACAAAAATTAATCAAAAACGACAAAAGAGTACTTTTTCCAAAAGCGACAAAAATTGCTTTTTCATGAAACACGACAACCGTCGAAATACGATAATTGAGATAATTTAATACATAATAATACGTATCCAAGTTATACCATGTATTATTGGTCAAGGTCGTTTATAATAAGTTTACAACTTTTAATAGAATTATCTCTTAATCTCATATATAATTTATCTTGGTTAAAATAGACACTATATGTGCGTGTAATGGGTACAAATAATAGTTTTACACGTGTCCAAGACCTACTAGCCAGCACCACAGTGAATTATCAATAACACCTCACCACACCGGAACATCGGGACCGTCCGTTTCACATGATGGACACCAATCTTTACTTTCCCGCCAAAACGAAACAGAAGCGACTTTCAAAAACCAACCCACATAACCGTCATGCTCTCTGCCAATCCACGCGCCCTCCATAACAAATTTTCCGTACTTAACCGCCTCCTCCTCTCCCCCCTATAAATACCTACGACGCTCTGACTCTGTCAGTTATCACTCACAACAGTTTTTCAGAGCAGCTCCAAAAATGACCTCTCAGATTCTTCCAGTGGTGATCTTGTTTCTTTCCCTCTACTCCAAGCTCTCTTTGATAACCGCCGCCGCCTACACAACAACATCCTCCTCTTTCACCTCCTCCACCGCCCCTTCCTCACCGCCTGCAGCCGAGCAGTCGGTTTCTCATGATGTTCAAGATCACTCCTTTTCACACACGGCTCTCCTCGGTCCTATCCTCTCTCACCTTGGCTTTAGCGAGCTCTCCATGGCTGCTCCGTCGCTCGCCTCCGACTCTTCCACCACCGCGTGGTCAGGTCCTTCTACTCTCTTCGCCCCCTCCGATTCCTCTCTCCGTGCTTGTTTCTCTTGCTCTGTCCCTAACCTCCTCCGAGAACACATCGTTCCCGGTCTTTTCACCATTGACTACCTCCGTAAACTTTCTTTCGGTACCAAAATCGAAACTCTTAGCCCCGGCCGTTGCATAACCGTCACTTCCTCTTCTGTTTCCCGTCCTTCAAACAAAAATGCCACGTCGTCGCCTTCGTCCGTCGTTGATCAGAAGGTTTTCATCGGAGGCGTGGAGATCACACATCCGGACTTGTTCAACAACGACCTCGTGGTCATCCACGGGATCCAAGGCTACATAGCTCCTCTCTCCCCTTTCTCTTGTGATTTCGAGAGGCTTAACACACTATCCTTCCCTTACCATCCGCCGGTTGACTATCGCGCGTCGCAGCACACGCCTCCGGTGCAGCCTGCTATGATGCGCCTGATGATGCGTGACGCCATGCTGAGGCTCCGCAACAACGGATTCAGCGTCCTCTCTCTCGCGCTGAGAGTGAAGTATGCGGAGCTCGCTGCGCTAAGCAACTTCACTGTGTTTGCACTTGATGACGTGTCGATCTTCTCCGGATCGCACTCGTACATCAGCAGCATCAGGTTTCACATAGTGCCGAATCAGTATCTGACTATAAGCTACATGGAGAAGCTTCCGGTGGGGACCACGCTCCCAACTCTTGAGAGAGAGCAGTCTCTAGTGGTGACAAGTGCAGGGGAAGGAGGATTGTCAGTGACTCCATTGAGGATTAACTACGTCAGAGTGAAGGTTCCTGATGTGATACGGAACTTGAAGATCGTTGTGCACAGTGTTTACTTGCCGTTCCCGAGGATTCATCCGAACCACGGTGGTGGTTCATATGATGGTGGAGTGTTGGGAGGAGGTGGATACGGCTCTGTCGGTGTTAATGGCGAAGAGCATGAGGTTTCTGCTGCTGCTAGTACTGTTGCAGAAGGTGCTTGTTTGGCTGTTGCAGACATGGAGGATGGAGGTTGCGGTGGTGGCGGTACTGCTACTGCTAGCATGAGCCCTACGCCTAATGTGAAAGCAACGGTTGAGATCTACGATCACTATGGCCTCTAGGTCATGGACGGTGATGATGATGCTTGAGTACTCTTGATGTGGACTCCGTATCTTCATTGTTTGGTAGTTTGGATTCTGTGTAGCTAGTGTTTGTCAACTTTGAGTCAAAGAAGTGTCAGTGAGTCAACGAAGAAAGAACGGAGTTGTAGAAATGCAGTAGTGTTGGCGTGCAGTGTTATTAAATCTGATGTTTGTGCTCTCTCTCAACTGCACTCCTCATTGCGTGTTGTTGAATGATTCAGCTGCTTGGCTTCGTTGTGTTGTTGAATTCCCAGATAGTTATGGAACACTTTGTAATGGAGAATAATTTGTGTCTTCCAATTTGTGTGTTCCATTCAGGCCGAGCTGCTTCAGCAGGGGATGTTTAGTCTTGTTCTTTGTTTTCATTACTGGGCCCAGCTTCGTTTATACCCACTTAGAAAGTCAACGAAATTCTTCCTCGTAACTTTCACTTTTTATTTTTTTCCGTCTCATTATTTTTTCTATATCACTTAATTCATGCCGATAGTGTCTTTTTTTTTCAGAAATTCACGTGGATAGTTATAAATCGCATTAAAGTAAAATAGCGCAAGGACTTGCGAGAAGTTGATTATGGCTTTAATTAATGGAATATTCCTTTGAGTATCCTAACTACGGAGAGAACGAAATTAGAAGTAAAATAAAAGAAACTCGTTTTCATGTTTGTTTTTGCAACAATTTAAAGGCTAATAAAACTAAAGAGCAATACCTAATAAAACAACCAAAGTGATCAAGACAAACACACTAATATTGGATAAGCATATCACGACATCAAGGATTTTACCCTTCAACTTCATCCATCTAAGCCCTCTTTCAAGTGGTTTAAATAGTATTAAATTCTATCAAACTAATTCTTTTGATTAAATTTAATAGAATCATATTCTTACATTCTATGGGACATTTCGTTAAAAAATGTGAGTCCACCAAGTTGCCTCTAACCTAATATAAATATATTCAATGTTTTTGAGCTTAACCTAATAAAAATATGTTCAAAGTTAATTTTCCACGAGAAATCAAATTCTCACGAAAATACTTCAATTTCTCAAACATTTCCAGAAAATGGTATTCTTAATATTTGTTTTAGCTTTGGTGGCATTGTAATAATTTGTTTTAAGGGGTGATGTTTCTAAGAATTTACATTTTAATTTGTTATAAGATGTCATTCTCCATTTATTAATGCAATTCAGTTTATGCGATCTTTTAGGCTGAAAAAAATATCTTTTAAAATATCGGGAGAATTACACTTTTATAACAAATTAAAGTATCAATTCTTAAAAATGCCACCACTAGTATCAAAATATAAGAACAAAAACCACTTTCTTTCTAGAAGTTCACGAGAAATTAAGGTATTTTTGCAAGAAAATGACTTTTTATAAAAAATTAAGTTCTCACAAGAAATTGAGTTTTCAAAAAAAATATACAAAAAAATACAATTCTCCTGAGGGTGTGTAGAAGTGTACATAGGTGTATAAAGATGTTGATGTTTATATTTTTTTAATGGTTTTCAATCTGGTGTACATGGTGTGAAGTTTTCGTACACACTTGTGTACACATATATTTTTAGTGTACACAGGTGTATAGACATTCACAAGTTTTTTAAAAAGTGATTTAATGGATTTTGATGTTTGATTGTGTCATTATGCAATTTCAGGGATTGGACTTGTTATTTTGCAAAATTATAGGGATTAGATTGCAGTTTACACACCATTAAGTAGCATCACATTAGCAAGGGTTTCCACTGAAACCTTAGTCGTCGCTGCCATTGATCGTGACTCCTAAACGCTCGACGGCATCGAACGAATAGTTGACAGTGTAAGCATCACGTCGTCATCGATCTCTATCAAAGCCATTGAAGTTTTTGTCACTAGTGACGAAGGTCGACAAAGAGAAAAATAGTGATAGAGATCTGTTGTGACACCGTCACAATTGAGTTTCGACAATGATGATGTAGAACTTGGACTCTGGTATTAAGACAATAACAAAAATGCAAACGAAGACGATGGAGATCCAATATTACGAAGCTACGAGGAGATCGAGAGATGGAGAAAGACGACAACACAAACTTGTCTGATGAAACGGTGGAGATCTGCGGTGGCGAAGAGACCAAAACAGAGAGAAAACAATGAGAGGGACAGAGATCACGATCTCGATCTCGTGGACAGTTTTGATTCTAGATCTGGTGGTGCCATAAAGATGGTAGAGGGAGGAGGAAGAGGAGGAGAGAGGGGGAAATAGAGAAAGAATTTCATGAGCGGTCACCATTTACATATATTAGTCTCCATTCGAACTCTTTTTTCACTCGATTCACCAATATTTTCGTCACAATTTTGAGACTCATTAAGATTATTTGAAGACCCACCACTTGGTATTGGTGTCCTCTTACTTCGAACAATAAATTTCTCCATGTAGCCATGAATAATTCAATTCAAACAAATTTAACAATCAACATCATCAAATTCAAACCCTAAAATACAACCTCTTATCAATCATTCAATCAACACTCAACAATCAACATCAATTTATATTCTATCATCAAATTCAAACCTTTCTTATGGCAGTTAAAGAAAGAGAGAACAACTTACTAGAAAATTAACATGAGGTCGTCGGCGGTGATTCTATGGCAGACAGAAGTCGGAACGGATGACAGTGGTGCGATGCAGACTTGCGGTGGTGGTGGGCTTCCTTCCTCTCTCCCTTTCTTTTTTCTCTCAAAGTCGATGTTTCTCTTCTCTGTTGTGTTGTTGTGCCTCCTCTTTTGTCTTTATTTATATTTCCAAACGTTGGGGCTTGAAACAACGTCGTTTCAAGCCCCAGACTTAAGTTTTTTTAACCCTGTGACTAAAACGATTTTAGTCCCAAGGTTGCAAAAATTAAGCACGTCGCTTCAAGCCCTATGGTTTAAAAAATAAAGACGAAAAGTCGTCTTCTTCACAATCAACCACCCTCACGGCCTCCCCATTCACGGTGGCCTGAGGGTGGCCCTGCAATTGTCGGCGGAACCCCATACTATATATATGAGTCCCACCAACGCCTGAAGGGGGTCACCGAACCATACCGGAGCCCACAGTCTGTATTTGGACAGAGAGACAAGGTACGATAAGAAGTGGAGGAATGGAAAGGAGAGAGAGAGAGAGAGAGAGGAAGAGAGAAAGGATATAGAGAGAGACACACGACACTTTCATGAGATTTTCTGTTAAACATGAAACAACAGTGACATTTTTTATATATTTTTTTTGAAATGTGACATTTTTTATATTCAAATACTGGTTGTGCCAATCTTGATATCAAAACATTTTCAATGTGTGATATACATGCGAATCTACAGTTTAATTGTGAAATATTGCATAATTAACTGTTAAATATTTGCATCAGACCATAAGCCAATTTTAAGGCGACGACATTTTAATATTTATTTTTCCAAAAAAAGACATTAATTTTTAGTTGGGACTTTTACACAAATACCAAAAAATGAAAATAGTGAATAGATACGATATTTAAAAAAAAAAGAATATGGTATATTGGAAAATAAATTAAATATATACCTAACTATTGGATGTTATAAACAAAATATAAAGTAAAAATATACTGAATGTAAAAACAAAGACCATAATTTTGAGAAAAATAAACTTTAATATTTTTATAAATATTTTAAAGTTTTACATCATACGTAATTTGCCCTTTTTAATTTCGCACAAAACTGAATTAAAAGTAATAAAAGTGACCAATAGACTAACAAAAGTGGTGACATTTATTATCTAAAGATAACTCTAACATTAAAAAATTACGAGTTTGTTTAATGGAAGTGGCAAACTTACTGAAAATTGCTTGTGTTTACGAAGATTTTAGTTTTACGTTGGTCTCACTGAAACTTTTTTATTCTCTTTCTGCTAATTTCACGAGAATATTACTTCTTTTGTTGTGTTTACATCAAGTGTGCTTGAATTATAATTATTTGAACATGTGATTAATGGTAATTACATATAATTAATGAGATAGTCAATGATCACATTCATGCAACCTTGTTTGCAGTATCACGGCGATGATGTTGCCACCTAATCACTACAGTCTCTTGAACTTTAAATTGTAGTAATTTTTTTATTTTTAAAAAACATATTTTATTTAATCTTAAGTATGCTACAAAAAGTTGAAATACAATTTTATGTTGAGTATAAAATAATATATAGATTACTTATAAAAAAGCTTATAAAATTTTTCAAACTACGAAATCGAAACTAATTAATATTTAGTAAATTTACATAAGTTTTTTTCTTAAATTTTGTAATTCTACATATTTTCTTTATTAGACTGTTTAATTCTAATATTTTATCTCAAAAATCCATAATTTTAATTCTCTCTCTCTTTAGGAACTCGCCAATATCAAAGTCCATAACAAATGATTATTTTCCTTCTTAGATACAAGAATAAATACGAATTAAAATACAAAGATAAAATGATTTTTTTTATTTTAACTCAGAATTAAGAAATAATACTAAATAAATAAATAAATTTCTATATAATTTAGTGTCACAACTATGCCCAAATTGCACTCAACAATGTAATTCTTAGTATAAAAGCAATGTCACAAATATTATATAGTTATACCTTTTTCAGCTTTTTCGCCAAAATCAAAACAAATAATAACAATGACAATTTATTTCAAAAAAATCTTTCCATTAACCAAAATAAGTTAATTTTTTTTGGTAACTCTTTTTCCAAAATAAACATCTACTCCTTGTAAAATTAATTTCTTTATAAGTAATTTATATATTGTTATACTCAATATATATATATATATATATATGTATAGAATAAATTTCTACTAATAATAAGGAGTTGATGATGTGATTTCTCTTAAAAAAAAATTGTTAAATTTTTAAGTATAAATTAAGAGCATTGATTTCGATATATAAAAAATTCTTTCATTGTAAAAAATAGAACAAATTTGTACAAATAATAAAGAGCAGACGTGACAAAGTTATATGGATTTAATACTACTGTCACGACCCGTTTCTGAAATTATGACCGACGTACGAGATGAACCGTCTGTGGAAGTCCGACCCATCCCGTATAAGCCTTAAAGATCATATTATTACCCAAAACATTTAATAACATTTGTAATTCAAAACAAATAGAATATAAAATGGATTTATATAAAATCAGCATAATATATATATATACACACACACAATCTATATACCCAAAATAAGGTTTACGAATAAACCAAATCAAATACATCAAAAGCCAGATGGCAACCCAGTAACCCAACAACATCTCGGTGCGGAACTCTAATACCCAAAACAAAGAGCTCAGACAAAAGGGGCATCACTAACCAAAGGACGCCTCACTGGTAAGCAAGATGCGGATTAGTTGCCAAAGCCAAAATCTGTGTACCTGAAATATAGGATCAACCACAGACAGAAATACAACGGGGGTCAAACCCACTAAGGAATAAAACTCCTTATACATGCCTCACAAATACTGTTTTGAAAACAGTTCGCAAATACTACATGCAATAACAATAGATATATAAATATACATGCTACATAGGTATAGCCTTTCGAAAAATCATTTTGAAGTCGTTCGCACACAAAGCAACCAACATGCACGTATGCGTAATGAAATCATCTCATATTTGATTTATTTCAACTGGATTTTTCTCTTTTTACTTTTCTAAGCATCATCTCACTAAATATATAGAGAGGCAAACCAAATTGAATTGACGGAAAGAAAAGATCGAGAAGAAGTTAAACTTCATTGCACAAATCGACAGAAGACAAATGTAGGATCTTTAAGGACGACAATAACAAGTGGAATTTGAAATGCGGGTTCCCATATTTTCTTCAAAACAAATTTGATTTCTTCGATCTTCATTTGTGAGTGAGAGAGAGAGAGAGAGAGAGAGAGAACAACGGGGAAAGGATGATAAGGATGAAGGAGGTGATGAGAAGAGGGGTCTGTCGCGAGGTACAAACTAGAAACGTCGACACAAAAATGATAGTGATGATTTGAGTGTGGAACCAGAAGCAGTGTGGTGAACAGAATCAGAAGAATGAGTTTTCAATTTTTTACAAATTGTATCTAAGTTTCAAAAATAATAATTTATTTAATACAGGGCATAATAGTCATTACAGCTACATTTTCATGCCTCTCACTCTCCTTGTAATTAAATCTGATGTTCCTCGTTAGTTTTGGCACGCTGACCTCTAAGAAATGAGCCTTTTAAAAGGACGTAAACGAAGAATACAGTTAACCTTAGAGATGCCATTGTAATTGCCCCAACATTAATTATCTTTCCAAGGACATCAAATTCTACAGAATGTTAATTCATTCTATCAAATCAGTTATCCAATCACAGAATTTACTCTTGAGAATTGATATTTTGCTTCTAGTTTCTTTAGACGTCCTTAGAATATGTGTTTTAATTTCGTGCATTGTACCACATTGTCTTGAAGTCCCATTGTACATAGAAGATTGCGGTAACTCTTCCGTATGAAATGCCTTACTAGAATGAAAGCCATCTTAATCCACAATGTAAGTTAGAATGATGTACTTTAAGACATTGTCTAGCATTTGCTTCAATTAAGCAAGTCTCGCATAACAAAATTTTGTATTACTCTTTTTTTTCTCTGATCAGGTATTAGTCTTCTTGTTTAACAGTACTTGCTAAACAATACCAGCTACATCACCAAGAATTGCTCCTAAACATAGTAAATAGACTCAAATAATCCATTCATACATGCTAAATGGAAAATGTTAACATAAACTATATAAACAACAGTTGCTATACGATTCGAGTGTTAGTTTTGGTGCTCTAGTCCAATCATATGTGTACATTATCATTCAATTTATCATTCAATAAAGAGGCATTTCATTTCATATCTTTAAAATATTATAATATATTTTATGTAGATAAAACCTCCATGAATAGTCTATTCATCTTTATGTCATCAAGTTTGACTTGATAGTAAAAATCTAAGGTTAAAAGAAATACTATTCTAAATGTCCCTAATCGATTATTATCATATGAATGATAATAAATTAAGATTAGTATGTTGCTAAGTGGATAATCACATTTTACTGATTATGGTTGTGAAGACATCACTTAGAACATAGATACATGTGAGGGAACATGTATTGAACTGGCCTACAATGAAATCACTTCATGAATTAATGTCACAAGTAACATTCATGCAGTGTTGATTTTTATATGTCCTCTTACTAAAACTCAATATCGACTCCTACATGACGAATAACATGTTTTAACTTAGTCAAATGTTATCCGTAACAAGGTAATTATAAAGGTTATGATTGGATTTGTCATGAGTCTTGTGGAGGAGTGATAGTAAGAGTGATGAATTTGTTCCTCTTATGAAGAGTGATTCTCTAGGCCACTTGATGAGTAGGATTGATTGAATGTGTGCATACTCAAATGAATTGATAAAGGGATTATCAATGCCATTTGTTATATCAATTTACTTGGGATCAAGAAACACATTAAGCAATATAAGTTTGGCATTTATCCATGCATTATGCTTAATCTAGATATCGTAAGACAAAATGACTAAATATCAAACTGTGAAAGGTTAACTCAAATCACCGGCATCCACTCTATTTTTTGTTGCCATAAAGTATTACTAGATACCGCTTATGGACATTGGGCCTAAGTTTTGGGACAATGTCCATTGCCAATTTCGAGTGGGCCTATTAGGTTTCATACATCTCTATATATATGGGTGCTTAAGTTGGTCGAATTTTTTTTAAGGATTTTTTAAGCCATAGCCTAATTTGTGAGACACAAATAAAGAGAGAAAATTTATTTGTGAGACTAGAATAGAGATTCTCAAGTGCTAGTACACTAGGCAGATCTAAGCAAGCTCGTTTGTGTGGATCTTTAGACACATTTGCGCAAAGGCAACGTGAGGGATAGGGGATTCGGCTTTGATTACTAAAAGCTACACCAACACTCCATTCAACCATTCATTTTAGCATCGATTTTAAGGTAAAACCTTAACCCTAATCGTGTATATTGATGTGCATGGATCTTTGGTAGAATCATAGGTTTAAAATTTTTTTTCCACTACCATATATGCTTATGAATGTCATAGAATTAGTCATGAATTCCAATGGTGGTATCAAAGCCATTACAATGCAAGCATACAAGTATAGGATTTTCGCCCTACTTGTGTTTGATGACCGACGAATTTTTACATTTTTTGTAGGGTGATGAGGAATGAATGAAATGAGATGAAAAAGATATGAAAAAGACATGAAAAATATGATTTTAAACTTATAAGATCAATGGAAAAAAATGAGAAGAAAACCGGCTCAAAGGATGCGAAATTCATCGGTGTGCAAAGTGTTTTCACTGATCTACCAGCCGTCACGGCCATGATGGTGGGTAGAGAGTGGTCACGACCATGACCGTGACCACCATAAACATGGAAAATTTACTTTGGCAGAAAAGAGGGGCTAAGTTGGAATTCAAGGCACCAATCAAGGGAATTTTTGATAGGCAAATGTTTTTATGGACATGTAAGGGGTATAAATACCTCTCTTAACCACACTTCACACATCTTTCCACACATTGAAAGAACATTTTCTTTCCTTTCTTTTATTTTTGTAAGAACACATTTTAGGGTTGGAAAAAGAGAGGGAGACCAAGAGTAGAAGTGTGAAGATTTCTCTTGAAGGATACCAAAAGAGGCTTCTTCTATATCCATTTTCCCTTCTCTCTTCATATCTCATATTGGTTACCATGGTTTATGTTGATATCCATTGTCTTACTTTGTTGCACAAAATCATGGTAGCTTAAATATTTTGTTAGGGCTAAGAGATGCAGACCTTTGACATCTATTTGTTATATTTATGAATGGGATTTATGTTCTTATTGCTATATTTGTAGTCTATATATTTTGCTTTGAATGTCATACTTGTTGTAATCTTGGATTTGATTTAATGACATGTTTTAATTGACTATGATTGTGACTGGCCATCATTAGTTATAGTTTTAACAAATCTAGTTGAACGATCAAAAGAAAAAAGGCTAGATGAGGTTGACATGCATTAAACTTGTTAGGTTGTGTAATAGAAATATTCATGCCTACAAGGTATTCGATGAAATTCCCAAGAAGATTTAATGAGTCTAGTTTAGTTATGTGAGACCGAAAAGACCCTTTTAATCAATGTAAACATAGCTTGAATGGACTTGCAAGAGGGCTTTAAGCGAATTAGGGAGAGAACACTCAATATCCCATAACACATTCATAAATTTGGTAAACATGAGTCTTGGTTGAAATCTTAAAAGTCCTAATGCGTGTTTTATTTCTTTTCATTCTATCATTTCTTTTATTGTTGTTATTTATAAATTTCAAGTTCCTTATTCGAAAAATACAAAAATATCACTTCTTTGAGTATTTTATTCTCTTGTTTGAATCAATCACATTTAGCACTTGTCCCTGTGATTTTGACACGCTAGTATTACTCTTATGGTTTTTATTACTACATCGACTATTGTGTGCTTGCGATAACCTCGATCAAGTTTTTGGCGTCGTTGCCAGGGATGACGCTACTAGTTGTGATTGTTTATTTTCTTTTTGGTTATTTGTTTGTTCTCTTGCATTTTAGTTGATACATGCTTTTAAGGCGTTCTCAAAGTTTGGAAATGATGAACTCATTCCTTTGATTCCAGAGATTGAAAGACTTGAAAGAGCAAACCGGGCTAATAGACAAATGTAAAGGATGACAAAAGATCCTAGGCCTTGAGATGCTTAAGAAAATGAGGCGAAAATGGGGCAATTACTGGGTGGTAGCTTTGACAACCCAGTGCCAATGCGTATGAGGTTGAGGGATATTCAAAGGCCTACGATTAGAGCTTCACCTTCATACATTTGTTTGAGTCTGGCAGCTTGAAACTATGAATTGAAGATCATTTACTTCAACATGCTACCTTCATTGCATGTTTTGCCATTAGAGGATCCATTGACGTTCTTAAGGGAATTCTACGCAACCATTCAAACCTTTACTTTACATGGTTTGGCAGAAAATGAGTTGAAAATGAGATGCTTTCCATACATTTTGAATGATCGAGCTAAGACTTGGCCAATCAATCTTCCAGAAGGCTCTTTGGGAACTTGGAATAAGGTGTATGAAAAATTCATGATGAAATATTATTCACCTCAAAAGATGGTGGAATTGTGCAACAAAATTTGTTCTTTTTCTCAAATGGAGGGAGAACCATTTCATGAAGCTTGGGAGAGGTTCAAAATGCTTCTTACGCAATGTCCCATCATCAATTCTCGCTGGTTTTGCTTACTCAATTTTCTATGATGGCTTAATTATGCATGGGCAAACGCCTGTTGACATCACGACGGGAGGTAATTTTGGTGACAACACAACCGAAGAGATTTATGACATTTACGAGATGCTTGCCACCAACTCTTAACAAAAGGCGATTCGAGGAAGAATAGCAGGCATTCATGAGATACACACATATTCTTCTTCTTCTTCTTCTTCTTCTTCTAACTTGGCCTTTTAAGTTGCTAAAATGTCTAGAAAGATGAATATGTTGCTTAATAGTGGAGCCATGGTTAGAGAACAATGCTCTTTTTGTGGTGTAATGTGACATAATGATACCAATTATGGAATGGTTCAAGAAATGGGTATTGAACTTGAAGAAGTCAATTATATAGGAGATTTTGGAAAGCCACAATCGGGGAATGATCCTTTCTCCCATACCTATAATCCAGGATGATGCAACCATGCTAACTTTTCTTAGAGGGATCAAGGTGTTAATCAAGTGAGACCAATGGGATCTCAATGCTTTCAACCTAAGCCACCACTTTATCCATAACAACAATAACCTCATCCACCACCCCCACAAAATAATCAAGACAACAAGCCATTTTTGGAGGACCTCTTAATGCAATTCATCTCCAAAACGGAGGCTAGAGATGCCAAGGTGGACCAAGCCATACAAGCTTCCATCTTGAATCTCAAAATTGGTTAATTTGAAAATATGGTCACTGAAAGAGAAAAGGGCAAGCTACCAAGTACTTCTAAAGTCAAGCCTAAGGAAAGTGTGATGGCTATATCACTTAGAAGTGGAAAGGTACTTTAGGAGACAAGTGTGGGGAGGAAACCAATGAGGAAGAGGCAACGAGCAAGCGAAATGGAAAAAGTCGATGGTGGAGGAAGTCGAACACGATAAGGAGGTTAAACACAAAGGTATTTCATTCAATCCTAAAGATGAGGTGAAGTCCTATGTTCCTCCTTGCTCAATTCTACAAAGGCTGAAAGTTCAAAAGGTACACAACAATTTCCTAAAATTTTTGGAAATGTTCAAGAAACTCCAAATGAACATTCCATTTATTGAGGCTATTGCACAGATGCCTCAAATTCCTAAAGGAAATTGTTTCCAACAAAAAGAAATTGGAGGAGTATGCCATGGTTGCTTTGACCGAGGAGTGCAATGTTGTAATTCAAAACAAAATTCCTCTAAAGCTCAAGCATTAGGGGAGCTTTACCATTCCATGTACAATTAGGTATGTGGGTGTAAAGCAGTCACTTTGTGACTTGGAAGCTGCAGTCAATCTTATGCCTTCATCTATTTTCAACAAGCTCGGGATTGGTGAACTTATGCCAACAACTGTTTCACTATAACTTACTGACCACTCTGTCAAATACCCTCTAAATGTGTTGGAAACATTCTAGTAAAGGTTGGTAAATTTTATTTTCCTACTAACTTTTATATGCTTAAAATGGATCATGCTTTTGAACCCTCTCTTATTCTTGGTAGACCATTCTTAGCAATAGGGGGAGTGTTAACTGATGTTGGCAAGGGAAAATTGAAATTAAGAGTAGGAGATGAAACTCAAGATTTTTGTATCTTTAATGATTCAAATGTGCTATCAAATGTTAATTGTGTTGATGATGTTAAAGACATTGAATCTTGTTTCATGTTGGGCATTAACCTTGCACCAAAGCCTTCAAGTGTTAAGGAAAGCAAGAGAGAACCACTAAGAGAGGCAAATCCAGAAAAGAAACCTAAGGCAATGGATTCGAATAATTTTAAAAGGGTTTTGAGCATTGAAGAGAAACTGGGAAAGAATGTAAGAATTTTTCATTAAAGGGTAAATTCTTTGAAGGTCAAAAAGTTTTATATTATCCATCCAAAAATCACATTCTCTGGAACCCAAAAATTCCATAGTGTGGACCATTTACGATTTCAAAAATTCATTCATGTGGTGCAATAGACATTTTGCTTAATAATTACAAGCCACTCAAAGTTTATTATAAGAGATTGAAATCATACATGACATCCACCATAAGGACTATTTGGCTCCCCAAATAGATCCAATGCATACATCCGAAATGACGTTAAACTACTTTTTGTCCGTAGTGACGTTAAACTGCGATTTTGTTTTATGTATTGCACTTGCATGCATCATTGCATTTTAGTTTCGGAGCACATTTACTTCTGTTGTTTTGCATTCTGTTTTGATTTTGGTGAAGAGGAGTAATTGTGCACTTACATGATCATACTTATGCACTTGTTTTCACTAATTCTTCGTGTTTCAATGGCTAAAAGTTGAAGACATCCATTCAAGGGAAGAGCAATCACAAGCAAAGTGCCATATAGAAAATCATTCTAAACCTCATCTTTTTCACTTTTGTGCTTAATTTCAATTGTTTCTATTGCTTTCTTAAGGTTGATATGGACTTCCTTTGTCGAACATTTGGGACAATGCTCAAAATAAGTGTGGGGGAGGGGTTTAGTGAATGCTTATGCTTAATTATTTATATGTTGTTGCTTCTACGTTGAATTCACTTGAAAATGCTTAAACTTTTTAAAATATTTGCTTGAATTTCAACTCGGTGGTTAGTCTTTGATATTCAAGTACTTTGAGACCTAAGATCCCTTATATACCCATTCGTATATAACTTGGGTTTCTATGCACCTTAGCTTCAAGAAAAGACAATCCCTAGTACTAGAACCAAAAAGGGTTAGTTTGGATTCACACACACCTATATGAGACTTTGAGACATTCTACTTTCTTGATGTGTGTATTTATCATTCATAGTAAGACCCTGCTAGGATTTGTTATGAAATGTATTTTTAAGACCACACCTTTTCAAATTGAGATATCGAAACAATGAAAAACATTGTTTGTTAACCCTTTGTTTGCCCCTTTCCTTCAGCATCCACCTTTTGTTATTAATCCCTAGTTCAAAGCCTTTGAGCCATTGACTATTTTCTTTGTTTTATACCCAATTAACCATTCCCATTTTGTTCAAAACCTTCAACATTTGCACCTTGAGTTGAGAGATTTTTATTAGTCATACATTTCCAAGTTAATTTCTTATGTTAATGTCATGCTTTAATGATTTATTAGACATGCTTGCAAATGGATTTTGTGCCTAAATAGTAAAGAGACATGGCTGCCCAGTTTTTATTTTTACATTGAAATGTAATGTTGCTTTCTTCTATAAAAAAACAAAAAAAAAAAGAAGAAGAAAAGAACAAAGAAAAAAAAGAAGAGAAAAGAACAAAAAGTGAAGAAAAGAAGAAGAGCAACGAAAAGGGTTAGTAAATTGTTTAGAAGCAGCCTTGTTTATGATGAAAAGACATGTAATTCAATTGTAGTGTGCATTAACTTGGCATGTTTATGTGATGGCATGTATCACTTGGTTTCATCATTGTTTTCTCTCAACTTATTAAACCCTTTATTAGCCCCATTATAAGCCATTAAAAGTCCATTTTGGTCGGTGTTGTTTTTGAACTTTTATAGTGGTTACGATTTGACTTCATACCAAAATTTGGAAAGACTTCCTGTGATTTGATGTGAGCGTAAACATTTCACCTAAACACTTTGAGAAATAAAGTAAAACTTGTGATGGTATGAATTTGCTATCCTTTTTGGGGCCACTACTAGTGTAGAGATAATCTTTTTAAGGTTGTCAGCTAATCTGACGTCAGTTGTGTATTTTCTTGAATATTCGGTGCATATCGATTGGGGTAGTACATAATCTGGGGGCAAAAAGGGTGATTAGGAATCAAGGTTCTTGATTAGTTTTGAGTTGTTGAATGCTTAAGACAATCATTGAGTAAGTGTGGGGGATTTTGATGAATCCTATAACATCCATATTTGCATATATATCAATGAAATACATCAAGCTTAAACTGTAGATACAATTATATTAAAAGATCATACATTACGTATCATATAATACAAGACAAGTCTATCAGTCTAGTTACAAAATGTGATGAACCATTAAGAACTCCTCCTCAACACCCTATATGCACATGTGTGATGAAGAGAAAGAGTGATCGCAACATTTTGACCTTTGTCGCGTACGTGTATCTACAACTCTGAAAACTAGCTTAAGTCTAATTTCTGACACCGGGAAAAACATTGCGCTTTATATGAGTTGCAACTTAATGAGTAACCCAACAAATATCAAGCTATATACATATATACAAGCAACCCAATATAACACAAATAAAACATATACAATGAAGATAACATTAAGAATGCAATGATATTCCATTTATTCGGTAATGGTCCAATATGTTAAGTATAGCGCCGAGTTTTCCAATATAACAGATCTTAAAGATCTTCCAATACTAACAGAATTGACCCGAAGGTCCGATCAAATAAATCAAATAAATCTCTGGCCAACCCAATATCGTAGAATGGATTCGAGGTGGCTCATGTTAGTTTTAGTTGTGAATAGCACTTAGTTCCATCTACTTTATCATATTACCAATATTTCCACACATTGTCCATACTATTCCTTTTTAAGTCATATGAAACCAGATACAACACATATATCCACAATGTATCTCAATAACATTTTCGATAACTCATATTCATTATGTCCAGCATATCATTATCAATATTCCAATGCGTAGCATATAATATTTCACCAATAGCACATATTCAGATCATATACAATAACCAATACCATGTATTTCACATAAGTTTAGCAATAATGATATATAAGTCAATATACAAATATAGCACTTAAGGCACGAAATAGGTTCACTCATAGTACAAACACATATTTCAGACTCCTAGCTTGCCTCTGGAATATCTCTGAAGTGCTTCTCACCTATTACACATGTTCAAATAATTGCCTTTCAATACAGAAGGTGTATATGTCGATATATGAATGAGATGCTCGAATGATGCATGTTCTAATGTGGGCACTACTAATATATACTTATACAAGCAATTTGATATGAATTAGACATTCTCATATGTTTTATACCACTCTTTCAAGCATCTGGTATTCAATGATAACTGACGAAATGCAAAGCAAGGAAAATAACTCATTCTGGCCAATTTACAATATCCTCTCCTGCCGACAATGAAACGACCTTCTTTCTCTCAAATTTAAACCACATAAAAGGCACATATAAGGGTTTACTTATACCTAAAATCAGACTCTACATCATTCAAATGAGCTCTACACACAAATTAGGCCTTTTTTACGCTAATTTAGCTACCGATAGTTATACACATACACAGCCCTTGAACTTTTACAAACATATTCTAGGCACATAAATAAACAAATTTCCTGTTTTACACTTTGGATACATCCATCTCTTAGTGCTTCAAAACAAGGTTGCGATATAAACTGAAATCTGGTCGCAAACAGACCCACATAGCAGTTCATATGAGTTTATGCTCAATTAGTGTTTCAATTAGCATCAGACCTCTAAATACATGTTCTAATGTATACTAAACATGTGGGAATAAAAGAAAACACTTACCACACTCCTAAGATGCAGATGATACAAAATCTTTGAATTCTGGATTTCTAAACGAATTTACTATGCTAATATGTTCTTCTCTTTTCTCTCCCTTTTCTCTCAACTATATGACCTAATCACGAAACAAAATGAGTCCTGCTTGCTTAACATTAGATTCTATCAAGTTTATCCTAAGCATGAGGTGGCGACGTGCTTAGGAGGTCCAATCATAAACTTTCACTTAAGCACGAGGTATGTGCTTAAGTGGTCCAATAAGAAACTACCATATTTCTTATTCCTAACATCTGTTTTCCTTATGCACTTGATACCTAGTACTATAAAAAAATATCAGATTTTTCATAGTTATCCTTAGAATTACTTATACAACCGTCCTTATAAACTTATGAAACAACCTATTAAGTCATCTTATTCTAATAAATTCATTTTTGAATCCTTTATTACCCTCGTAACCCTCTCTAAAATATTCTAAAACCATATAGAACATGTGTCAATAACATATACAATGCCAATTAAATTCTCAACTATGCACGTTATATGCGATGCATGCTCATATGTACAAAATTTGGGTCATGGATGTGACACAACAAATTGTGTAGCTTATTGGGTAACTATTTTTTTCACATAATGGATTTTCTCCAATAGCTTAACTCAACAATTGGTGCTAATTTTCATATATGAAGCCCTAGTTCACAATACATATGTAATGGCAATAACCCTAACTTTATTACATTACATGGTGCTTAAATCATGTCTTTGAAATGAAATAGCACGTGGTTGAATATTCATTCATTTCAATTAAACAATTATACCAACAATAATTTATAGCTATATGGTAAGTGACTGTGACTTCTAGCTACTATTAAGGAACATTCACAATCAAATAAATCACTTTCACAACATGGCTTACGTCAGAAAATTGAAACGTACCATACGAAGATGGACCATAGCTTTGCACCATTCGACATGGTTCAAAAAGATCAAGCATCTACTTTTCCCAAAATGTTAGATCTAATAACACAACAATGAAGAAAAAGATTGTAATATCTCGCCCATTTCATTAGTGTTTGAGGATGATTAAGTTCGTTTTTTTATTTTGATTCATTGTCTGAACCATTGATTTGGTGTTTTGGGTAATGAATGCTGATGGTTGACTTTTGGCCCCTTAATCGTGTTGGATTGTTGTGCACTTAAGAATTATCCGACTCACAATTTGGAGTTAGCGACAGTGGTTTTTGCACTTATGATTTGGAGACACTATCTCTATGGAGAGACTTTTGAGATCTTTACCTATCATAAAAGTTTAAAGTATATTTTTGATTTGCGGGATCTAAACTTGAGGCAAAGGAAATGGTTGGAGTTACATAAGGGTTACGATTGCAGTATATCGTATCATCCTAGTATTTCAAACATAGTCGTCGATGCTTTGAGTAGAAAATTGATGGGTAGTTTAGCCCATATTGCCACTAAGAGGCAACCAATTGTGTCGGAGTGGTAGAAGCTAATTGAGGATGGAGTTCAGTTCTATCTTAGTGATGATGGGGTATTGTTTGGTCACATTGAGGCGAGACCTATTTTGTTAGATCGGATCCGAGAAGCTCAAAATGATGATGTCGAGATTCAGAGTTTAATTCAAAAAACCAAGTTGTCTAAGATGCGGAGATTTAACATTGATGATTCGAAAGTCATTTGGTTTGGTTTAAGGTTATGTGTACCATCTTCGGGTGTGTTATACAAGGAGATTATGACCGAGGGTCACAACTCTACATATTCTGTTCACCCGGGATACATTAAGATGTATTGGAATCTCTAAGAATCCTACTGGTGGCCAAAGATGAAGAAAGATATCAGTAAATTTGTTAATCGATGTTTGACTTACCATCAAGTTAAGTTCAAACACCAGCGTCCTTTTGGATTGTTGTAGTACATGCCATTTTTGGAGTGGAAGTGGGATCATATCATAATGGATTTTAAGTTGCTGAGGACATCTACTAGGTATGACTCCATTTGGGTTATCATGGATCGATTAACCAAGTCTGCACATTTCTTACTTGTTAACACGACCTATAGAGCAACACGATTGGCTAAGTTGTATATTGATCGGATTGTATGTTTGCATGGTGTACCGATCTCTAAAGTGTATGACAGAGGACCTTAGTTTACTTCGCAGTTTTGGCGTAAATTGCAAGAGGAGTTAGGTACTCGATTGGATTTTAGTACGAATTTTCATCTGCAGATCAATGGTCAGTCCGAGCGTACAATTCAGACCTTACGAGGTAGATTTTAGTGGAAGTTAGGATTCCCATTTGTCATTGGTAGAGTTTTCATATAACAACTCGTACCACTCGAGTATCAAGACGGAGCAGTACGAGGTTTTATATAGTAGAAAGGGTAGATCTCCTCTATGTTGGGCTGAGGCTGAAGAGAGAGAGTTGTTGGGACCATATCTTATTTTGGAGACTACTGAAAAGGTTAGATTGATTCAGCAATGGATTAAGACCACTCATAGTCCCTAAAAGAGTTACGTTGATCAGGAGCGTAAACATTTGGAATTCTCAATTGGAGATCATGTATTTTTTTGAAAATGTCTCTTATGAAAGGTGTGATGAGATTTGGAAAGAAGGACAAGTTGAGCCTGAGATATATTGGTCCATTTGAGATTATCAGCTGTCTTGGGGCCGTTGCATATTAGTTGGCACTACCGTCTCAGTTTGTCTCTGTTCACCCAGTGTTCCATGTATCTCTGTTGAGAAAGTATATTCTTGACCCATCCCATTTTCTGTCACTACAATCTATTGAGGTTTGACCCGACTTATCTTACGATGAGGCTCCCATAAGAATTATGGATAAAAAATTCAAGAGACTTCACAGGAAAGAGATCGCTTTAGTGAAAGCGATTTGGAGACATCACTCAAATGAGGAGGCCACTTGGGAGGGCAAAGACGAGATGGGGGCACAGATACCCACATCTATTGGATTCTGTCGACTCTTAGGTTACTGTATTTTTGTTTGTCTTAGTATTTCCACCTCTCCATTTCTGTTTCAGTCTCAATTTTTTTGTCTTTACATTTTTGTCTCTATTTCTGCATCAATTTCATTGGTGTTCGAGGATGATTAAGTTCATTTTTTATTTTGATTTGTTGTTTGAATCATTGATTTGGTGTTTTGGGTGATGAATGTTGATGGATTTAGGTTGAGTTTTGGCCTCTTGATCATGTTGGATGGTTATGCAATCGAGCGAGGTGATTTTGGAAGGAAAAATGATGGGTTTTGACACCCACAGACAAGGATATGAACAAAGTGTTGCGTCTGTGTCTCTTTTTGCTTAAGACACGGTCACATATTCATGTCTGTGTCTTGTAATCCTTGTCCGTGTCATTCTAGAATTGCAGAGTTGCCTTTAAATACGCCTATCCGACTTTCTTTCGATCATTTATGCATTTCAACCCTCTAAATATTCATTTCTTTGCATCTCTTTGGTTCATCCTTAGTTCTTAAGGTAAGATTAACTTCTTTACTTGGTTTTGTTTCCAAATTGTTGTTATTTTTGCTTGGTTTGTTGATTTTGAAGGAAGAACAAAATGGGTTTTGTCACGACCCAATGTCGGGCCATGACCAGCATACGAGGCAGACCATCTGTGGAAGCCCGACCCATTCTGCACAAGCCTCAAAGTACAGAACAATTATTCGAATACAGTTTTATTAGTCATTTTTAAAATCGTTTAAAGATAATATTTTCAAATACTAACAATAACAAAATCAT
This sequence comes from Flueggea neowawraea, assembly GCA_948243855.1. NCBI lineage: Eukaryota > Viridiplantae > Streptophyta > Magnoliopsida > Malpighiales > Phyllanthaceae > Flueggea > Flueggea neowawraea. The sequence goes on along the minus strand of CAODLS010301170.1, from coordinate 439 downwards.
TAAATAAATAAATAAATATAATTTAAAACACATTAACCATTTCAAATTTAAAAATACAGGACCATGGCCATTACTTGGTATGTGCAGCATCTAACAGAACTGGCAGTCGAGCCCGAACAACGGGGCACTCGCTGCTGACAAACACCTCACTGAGTGCGGAAGATCAACAATCGTTACAAAGTACCTAAAAAGTGAAGTATAAAGAGAACAAAGAAAAGAAAAGAAAGGCAATCAACCCATTTAGAAATAACACTCCAAACCGCCTCATATGTGTCTCACAAAGACTGTTTTGAAACCCTTTAAAAATACCACACACAGATATATGCAGATACCATATAGTATACACACTACATACATAATACATTTTCTAAAATTCGTTTTCCAAAAACGTTCGCATCCAAATCATACAATATGCATTCAGACAATATATATATATATA
>CAODLS010301148.1:0-21027 GCA_948243855.1 Flueggea neowawraea | reverse complement strand
GCTTTAGATGAATAGAATGCAGCCATGTTGTCCTCACTTTTCCTGGAATATTGAATCTCTGATGAGTCGGTATGAATTTCTTCCATCAGTCTGTTTTCCCATGGTTTCGCGGCCATCCAGCGATCAAGCCAGCTCCATCCGGGGCTGCTGTTTCCCATTTTTTGATCATTAAGCGACATTGCTAACATGTTTGTCCTTCTAGCTGGACTAGCGCATGATCTTGGTTTCTGAAATCAAGACAATTATGCATCAAAAACATAATGCAACATAAGCTTAATGTCTTAAGGCCAAATACTGTAATTTCCAAAACAAATGAAAAACCAAGTCCAATTTCAAGCTTCATTACCTGTTGACGGAGTGAATAAGCAATTGCTCTCTCCCTCTTGATTGCCCCATCTTGCCTCATTTGTAACTTTGCTCTGACTTCATCCACAGTCCCTGGACTGTCACACCACCCTTGCTGAAATATTTGAAGAATTGAAATCATTGAAATTAACATCAACTTGTCTTCTTATTTCTTATTGATATTCATTGAAATTAAATGAAATGGAAATGCAAAACTTATGAACCTCTGCTTGCTTGGTTGGGTCAGTGTGGTTGCGGTATTCATCTAGTAGTTTCTGCATGCCTGGACCTTCTGACGACATCCCTGCACTCCTTGCTCTTACTAGGGCCTGAACTCGAACGAGAGCTTGCATACACTTGAGTGTCACAGCAGCTTGTTTCCGCACCTGCCTGCCTCGAAATATTGCTTGAAGCCTAACCACTGCTCTCAATGCTCTCAAAGCCCTTCTAGCCTGCAATATCCCACAATATACAATGAAATTTCCCGATCAAACAGAACAAGTCTAATCACAACTAAATTAAAGCACAATTTGAAGTCTAATCACAACTTTCAATGCCCTGAAAGTCCTTCCAGCCTGTGACTTTCCACAATACAAAACGAAATTTCCCCAACTAAATGGAAGAACTTCCTAAGGACGGATGCAAATAAGCAATCTAGTGCAATCAAGTTAAAACTTACAAGATATCAAGACAGCTGCAGTGACTACTTAATAAAGATAAGACACAAGGAGAGCACCTTCGTATGAGCTGCAATGACTGCTTAATAAACATAAACACAAGGAGAGCACCTAGGTATGAGCTATGTATGGTTGCTTCTACAAGTTCGCTTGTGACTCCCGCTAGAGATGGACAATGGGAAAGCAGGAATGTGAACCTCTGACATCAAGCCCTTAAAATGACTGTGTATCATTGGATCATTTATATTCGTGTTTGTCAAATTCATTCATCACTTATCATTCTTTCATCATCAATAACACTAATGTATAGCCTTCAATTAATTTCTTACATATCAGTTTTCAAGCACACCCAAATGCGCATTATCTTCTAAAGGTCTTACCTTTTTACGTAATCAACTACAAATAAAGCAAAATGCTACTGATTTAGAGATTGCAAGCGATTGATGAGCTCAATCCCAGTTAAAAAGCCCCAAATTTGAAAATGGCTCTCACTACAGCAGAGAAAAATCCTAACTTTACAATAGGTGGATAGTAACCAAAACCCTATAAACGTAAAAGCAAGCAACTTTTATTTTCAATATACTGGAAAGAAACAAAAGATAATTATGAAAGAAACCCATTTTACCAGTAACCCTCTGAAGGCAGTTTGGATCCGAATGGCAGCCCATTCTTGCTTAACCATCATGAAGTTTCTGGGTGGAGCTCTGACTACTTTAGCCATGGCTGCAGTGAACGCATCGTCAAACACAAGAGATGAATCCGAAGGCTCTGAAGCTGCAAGATGAACCCTTTTCAAGCCATTCAATGACGATGATAACGGCCTGCACCCCTCCGGCGGGCTCCTCCACAGCCTCCATTTCTTCTTCCCTTTCACATTATCGCTCTGTTTCTCCTAAAAAATTTAAAAACACGAAATGGGTAATAGCAATAACAAAAATAAACGAATTTTAAAACAAAATTGAATCGATTTTTGTGATTTCTATTTTGGTGTTGTCGACTTTACATGAGCAGTTGATGGAACCTTTTTGAGAGTGATTAGTGATTTGAGCCATTTCCCTGAAGCACCCATTTTGCGTGAGATTGAAAGCAAGACAAAGACAAGTTTATGTTCGAAAGAAAAGAAAATTTTGGGATAGAGAGTGTGTTAGCCGAATTTTGAGATTTGGGTAGCGGCTAGTTGGTGTTGATGGTGAAATTAGGGGCAGAGAAATCGTGCTTGAATTTTGAAAGTTTGAATAAAAGGAAGAAAAAGGATTTTTGTAACGGATATATTAGACTTCTCATCTGGGTTACGTGGATTACGATAATTAGAGAATATATTATTTTAATGAACATTAATTAAAACTTGAAATGGAAAAGAAAACACTTCAAAAAAAGAAGGAAAAGAAAACGTTTCTTTTCCCAAAACAAAAGAAAAGGAAAAAAAATATCCGGCAGTTCCTATGTTTTATTCCATTAATTAAGTCATTTTATGCCTTTTTTTTCTTTTGATCAAGCATTAATTCAACATGAGAAGACACTTAAACACACATACTCATGTATCACTCGATTCGAACCCTAAACTCATGGGTCAACGGGGTGCCCTACCTGTTGGGCTACAAGGTTGTGGTAGTTATTTTATGCCTTATTTGTTTTTTCGTTAATTACTTTTTTCATCCCTCAAACTTAAAAGTAACACTGTTAAGTTTAATTAACAAAAAATATACTTGAGAATTCGACTTTATCTTCATACTTAAAATAAATTTATTCTCAAATTTTATTAAAAAAACTCACAACATATCTGATATAAAATGAGTTAAAACCCCATTAGACCTATAAATGTGTAAAACCCTTTCATCAAATAAAATCTTATAAAAATATAGGCGCCAAATAAAAGCTCAAGCTTATAATAAAGTTAGTCCATAAAATTATGTTTAAGTTCAGCTCAATAGTATGTGAAATTCATATATTATATGGACTATGTTTAGATTCAGATGTATATGTTCAACGTATCTTAATTATTCTAATTTTTTATAAAAGAAAAAGAAAAAGAAAGTTGAACCAATGAATATACTAAATCAATTAGGTTGAATCCGCACACTAGTGAAATCCCTATTATTGAAATATTATTATTGAATTGAATAGAACTTATAATCGGGAAGATGATCTCGATCAAATCATAATACAATAGTTTGCATTATGACTATGATGCACTTATAAATACACTCTCACATCTCATTAGCAAGGTAAGTGTTCTATTTACTTTTTAGAGATCAAATTTACTGATTTAAACATGGAAAGAGTTAAGAATAAAGGACCTTCGATCCTCTCTCACTTTGTTTTATAAAATTCAAAACGCATGATTAGAGCTTAAACTTAGATACAGTTCAACAAAGGATAAGAGTTCAAAATCAAGGATCCTAGGCCTAAACTTAAAGCTTCAAAGATCCTAAAGCTTGAAAAACATCTCGTCAAGCAATAAATTTATCTGTAAGTTCATCAATCCATCTTCAAGACAATGCCTGAATGAAGCCCGACCCTCTCCAACTCCCATCACCACTACTGGAAGACCATCAATCCATAATAACAAACTCTATCACCACCACCAAACACCTTCAACTTGCTGTACTCTTGAAAGAAAACCTACACATGTCCACCATTATCTGACCTGCCTCCTCCTTCTCCAACAATTTCAAACCAAGCCTCAACATTTTGAAAACTTTGGGCCTGTTTCCTACCAAGCAAACGAAAATCCATAATTCGGATACCAATTCCATGCAAAACTCATTTAACAGTATAAGAAACTGCAAATTCAATAATCTGGCAAACTACATTTATAAATCAACGGCTTAAACTCATCGATGACGTGAATGCGTAAAAGTATGAATTTTAACTTCATATTTGTCAATCCTATGACTTTTTTTCCCTTCCTTTTCTTAGTCAGTGCCTTCTATGACGTAGAGACTCAGGCTGGAAAGTTTCAAATTTATTCTTCTTGAGATTTCGAAACAAAGACGCGATAAAAGAATTATTCCTATATCATAAATTACAAGAATGACCATTACATTAAAAGAATGACGGCCTAAAGTTATAAATAACCTGTGGATCACGCTAAGAAAGACCTACAAACGTGTAAAAGAATGAGGAAAACAAGAAAGAAAATACGTTGGTCGGTCTCAAATGTCAAAATGCACTTATTTAGTAGTAACATAAAAGTGGGGTACCCTCATTTAGGACTACTTAGACCCATGCATGCAAGTCTAGGCGATAAGTGAATCCTCGGACTCGGTCTTGGTGAAGTAATTGGACGACCACCACCACCTCCACCACTCGCCGTCGTCGACGACCACCGCCCTCTTCCATTATTATTAACTGATCTTGGTGACAAATTGACTTGTTCAAGGGCTTTCATTTGTAGCTCTGTTGGGTATTCCCTAACACACCCGATTCTTGCTCCTGCCCCCGTCGACCACTTCCATTTCAATGGCTTCTCGGCCACTTTCGCCGCCGTTGACTCTTCCGTTGCATTTGTGTTAAGATTGTCAGTACTTTTAACTGTTGATGGGGGAACGTCGTCGTCTAATGGGAATAGCTGCAATAATTCGGACAAGAATATGTGAAGTTTTGGCAGTTGTATTTACGAGGTTTGTATTAAGATTTTGACTTGAAGAGTCAATAAATATACCTTAACGTCTGTCAAGTCAACGTTTAGCTCCTCTAAGAAGCTGATGAACTCCATGAAATTCACTTGTGCCGGACGATAATGACCACTGTTTGACCATACAGCCTGAATCGGACATTAATGCAATGTATCAGAGGAAAACGAAAATGAAATCTTGGACCTACAAATTAATAGTAATTATCTCGAACATTCAATTCGAACATAGTTATCACTAGATTACAAGTCTATTAATCTGTATTATATTTATCAATGAAAAACTTTGACATAAATGCGTACAATTAATGATATACCATATTTATTTAATAAATTTGGTACAGACCTACCTCGAGAACACCATTATGTGCGACCAATCTGCCAGCACAAGTTGCAGCACCACGGTGCCAAGAAACTATAGTGTTGAAAGAGGCCTTTCTTCTTCTGACCAGCATATAATTTTCTTGATGCACTCAGTACAAATATCCATTTTGTACCCTCCGACGTGTCTACTGCTTCTCCACTTTGTTTGCAAACTAGCTTCCCTTCTTTCACAATCACTTCATACTCTCCCCTCTCTTTCTGCAATCAAAAAAAGAAGTCTTAATTTCGTAATTCAATACTAAAAAGTCAAGCGTTCGATTCTCGTTGGAAACAAATAAAATGACTTATAAAAAAAGTTATTGGCTGAACGATGATTTGTTACGTACTGGACCGAGATATTTGACGCATTGACATTGTAGTCGAGTCCTTGGACATGTTTCAAGATTTACTTCTCTTCCATCTCCAACGTCTAGCCTAAATTTCCACGAACAGGTTTCTTAGTCAATGCATTACAGCCCGAAAATTATGGATAGTGTTCACAAAAAAGGTTACAGTTTTAGATTACCAGAAGAAGAAAGGCTGGGAGCTCTCGCTATCAAACCAGACATTATAGTACAGATGCAAGTTGTGACCATAACGGTCTCGCGGATCAATCTGTACGAACACGACATTAATTTGTCAGCATCGAGTTATTCATTCTGCTGATGAATTAATACTCTAGAGAAAAGAAATTAATTCATCCATTTTTCAGAATTAAATTTGGTCAATTCAAGATCAAGATTTTTGAACAGTTCTGTGCATTGACTCAAAAATTACTGTGATAATGTAGACTAGACTTACAGCTTCAAGCCAATGCCTTAACGCTAATTTCTGCGCCTTTTCGTCCTTGGACAAGCCCTTTCCTAGCTGCAGCAACAAATTTATTTTTCCCATTACCATGTTGTGAACATTTCTAAAGGGGTTGAAAACATTATGATCAAAATTGGTTCAGTGAAGCACCGTAGCTGCCATTGATTTTGCTGGTGCCCACCGCGAAATTGCGGTTTCTGATCTATCAGACTCAGAAAGCGATGTGGAACTCTGCCCTCCACCCGAAAACCTGTTGTCTTCCACCTATGATTTGTCAAGAAAATATTAAGTTCCGATACCATAAATTCGAAAAGAAAAAGACAAGTGATCACATTTAGCTAATGATGTTAAAGCATGTCCTTGTAATAAACAGATATTGAATTTTTCAGTTGTTTACTGTAGCAATACTAATGCTCTTGTTGAAAAGCTCCAATCTTGCCGTCAAAGTGCTCCTGAAGTGCATCAAAGGCGCGCTTTTAACAAGACTTGATGTTTATCGTTTTTAGAGTAACTTGAAGCTAAAAATAAATGCAGCGAAAAAATGAAAGCTAAAAAGAATTGCTAAAAGAACAAACCAGAGCTCTTCAATGACAACTGCGCAATCTGCGAGACTTCTGCGAGTCCGATAACTCTTCTAAGCTTTCTGCAACTTTGTTGCAGCAACATTAAGCTCATCAGTAGGTGGCTTTGGGGAGAAATAGTCCTCCAATGTCTTGACCAAGTCAAAGTTCTTGCTATTCATAACAAGATTCTTGAATGAAAGACTTGTTTCGAGCTTTAACGCCTTTGTTTCTTTCTTTATCTTGAATCTTGTTGATCCTCCAATGTGCATATCGCCTAAGCTCTTAATATTGGGTCTAACTTATCCCCAAAAGACACCTTATAGGAGAAGGATTACCACTTAATTATAAATCTATATGACCAACTCAATCTAAGTAATGTGGGATACTTGACACACCCTTTCAACCCAAATCCGACTGAACAACAAATGGACAAAGGACAACACATAGCCGGGCACCGCCCCAAACTATTGCACTAAAAATGTCTCTGATACCATCTTAATATTAGACCTCACTCACCTCCAAAATGTACTACAAGGAAGGAAGATTATCATTTAATTATAAACTCATGAGACCAACTCAACTTAGACAATGTGGGATACTTGACATAAGCCATGATCAGGCTTATCAACACTGTTCAAATTTCTTCTACTAAAGATTTTGCTTCTCTTTTTCTCTCTATTTTTTTATTCCAAATGATCAACCGATCTTAGTGTCATCATTTAATCTTTCTCTTCCAATATCCGAAAATCCTGCACTTGAGAACCCAAAAATGGTAACTATCAAGAACCAATCTTCGTAAAAGTTTCAAGTTTCAGTCAAGAACTACCGGAGGTGGTTGTAAAACATGAAAAAGTAAGATAAAATGCGAGTACAATTTATATAGTATACATGTGGTTGTTTTCATGAGGAAAATTAATTAATTTGCATGTTTTGAAAAGACCATCTCATGCATTTTTTGGTTAGGTAGATTTATCTAGTACATGTCGATAATTCAATCCCAACATTAAATTCATATCAGTCATAACCTAAATTGTCAACATTTTGAATTTGACCAATATTACGACTAGTTGTTTTTGCATGGTCTGTTAAGAGTTTCAGCTGTTACCATGTAAAAATTAGCAGACATAAATACATAATGAACATATATATATGCAATTATCTTTCAATGTATTAATTTAATTTAAATAAATCCACAAAACAATAGACACAAAAATATCTTAGTTATATACTCTGAAAATGAGCCAATCAATTCGGAACGTAGAAAGTATCTCGTATGTGTACTCGAAAAATCTAAATTTCTCACCCGTGAAGAGATAAATAAGTAGATTAATCGATATTAACGAGTAATCAGAATGATATACATGTTTTATTAGTCTGATGGTTGAGTAGATGTGATCGAGAACTTCAGTGGTTTTCAGTGTTTGAGCAAGTTGTAAAAGGGCACAAGCCTGTACTTTATATACTAAGAATGGATTATGAGGAAGCAAGAAATAAATAAATGTGAGGGAAGTCTAAACGTAATAAATGGGAAATGGCTGTCGAAGAAACTTTGAAAAGAAAAGAAAAAACATGCATATATACGTAGCTAAATCGGCGAGGGTGTTGAATAGAAAATAAGAGGAAAACTTTTGGGCATGAACTTGGAAATACATTTGCACGTGTGGTGTGGTTTGAACTTATGGAAGAGATAGAGCTTGAAAACTTCAAACTTTGTTGGTTATATATAAAGTGACAATATAGATAGTGTTGGAAAATGTGGTTCGCCCATAACGGGTAAACCGAACTCGGTTGGTCAACATGTGAATCAAGATCGTGGGCCGAGACCAATTGGAAAGTCCAATTGAGAAGAACCAAACCTGGTTGGTCAAGGTATGAACCGAGACCAATTGATAAACCCAATTGAGTTAGGAATAAAATAGGCTCGTTGGGCCCGTTAAGCCTGTTATCCTGTTTGGAGGTCTATATAAGGAGCTTTGCTCCTTTCCATTCTCACAACTCCAACAACACACAAAGAGAGAGAGAGCTCTTAATCGGGAGAGAGAGAAGTTCGACCACCTGTGATTACGTGTAGCATCTAGATTGCGAAACAGTCGAGCACTCCCGTTGACATTTCAACCGTGGTTTGCTCGTAAGATCAACATAAAACTGGTCTTGCTCCGCTGCTAGCTTTCCCTGGAATAGAGGTTAGTAAGTCAAAGTTATTTATTATACTATTTATTAGTTAACCGGCATAGGATTCCTTTAGATGGTAACAGATCCAAAATTATTTTTACTTGGGACACCCTTGAATAGCGCCACAGAGGTAGATAGTAATTTTATTGACGGGCAGATGAACGATAATCAAATTGAGAGCTTAATTATTTTTTTAAATTTAAGAACTTAAAAATTATTATAATGAAACTATATATATGGAGTTTCTTCGATGCCAGCAAAAATCACGAGACTTCCCAACCACCCTTGGGTTTGTCCCTGAATATGGAACATATGTAGTAAAACAATATGACTTTTCCATTTTTGAATTACAAAAGTTTGATTTTTGTGTATATATAAAGAAATTTTAAGAACTCTATTAAAAATTAAAATATTTGCATATCGAATTTTTATAGATTATATTTTTATATTTAAATACTTAGAAATCGAATTTTTCCTATTTTTTTAGGAAGATAATGTTGTTAAGTTTGCAGTGTCCTATGATATTTTCAATTTTGCCAGATTAAAAGAATGATTTGTATTGTGAATACCTAGCTTCTAATCAAACTATTGCAACAAGTAAAGTGACTAAATTTGCGTAATTAGGTTTTTGTTCTTTTGAACAATTTACAAAACACAATGATGAATTTTTATTAAATATTAATGGAGAGTACAAGAAATTGAAAGAATTAAGTTAAGAGAGAACAACAAAATTCTATTGAGAGAATAAATAAAGAAATAAAGGCAACTCGAACGAGCTTCCCTCCTCAGAGGGGCATTTCCTAGAAGTGGGATTTGTGCTTTGACACCTAAATGGGTTTTACGAATTCGACTGTGCTTGTGATTTCAACATATTTTCACATCTTAAGCATGTCCAACAGATTCCTTATATTTGTTGATCAAAATATATTATTTCCTCCTTTTAATAAGGATACGTCATTTTTTCTTTTTTATTCATCCCAATATATAGACTTATTTCTACTTTAGAATAGTGGTTATAAAACATTAGACCAAACTAGCATTATACTTACACGATGTGTATATTAATTTAATAAGATAATTATTTTTTTCATATTGAAATATAATCAAGAAAACTAATTTTAATACTTTAAAAAAAAATAAAACTAATTTTAATTAATTGTTTAAAATTATTTTTGATAAAAGTATGATGAACAAAAACTATAAATTGAAAAATCAATATCAGTATTTAAAGTTAGTGAGTTTTTCTAAGTTTTCGATAAATAGCTTTATAGTTGATTGACACAGAACTTTTTACCTATATTATTACTTTTTAAAAAAGAGTTAAATACATCAACTATGTGGTTAATTGACAAGTAATTTTTTATTTCTCTTATTATGATTCATTTAAAGAGAGTTGAATACACTAACTTAAAAAATATATTGACATATTTTACACTATATAAAAAAATATCATCTTTTTGCTATATTTTACACTATATAATATCATTCTACACACATTAACAATTTACTTAAACAATATTTAAACAAAATCTCTCCTTTTATTATTAAAAAATATTTTTATATAAATGTCAAGTAATACCCATGTATTACACCGTAAATTATAATCATCTAATTTTAATTAAAATTAATTTTTTAAATAAATTATATAATAATAAAAATATATAGACTAATTAATTTAAAAAAAAATTAAGTTGAAGGTTGATTTAAGTGGATAGTTAAAATGTTAATTGGAGCTCTTGAAAATTAATATTCATTGGAAAATACTGTCTAACTAAGAAAAAATCTAATATTTAGTTATATCTCACAATTTCTTCTAAAAATAATTAAACTCTTAAAGGATTTAGAGAAATAATAATTAGAAGCAAACATAACAATTAACATGTTATTGATAATAAATTAAAAAATTAAATATATAATATAGCAAAAAAATTATTTTAGAATAATCATTAGAATTAGTCCTAAAAGTGAACATGGTTATTTATGATAAATTTAAAAAAACGTGTATATAATATAGCAAAAAAATGATATTTTTTGTATATAGCGTAAAATATGTCAATATATTTTAACTTAGTGCATTCAACCCTTTTTAAATGAATAATAATAAGAGAAATAAAAAATCACTTATCAATTAACCATATAGTTAGTATATTAAAGAATGATAATATAGGTAAAGTTACGTGTCAATCAACTACGAAGTCACTTGTCGAAAGTTTGGAAAAACTCACTAGTTTATATATATATATATATATATATTGATTACTTTTATCAAGTATACATTGCATAAAAGTTTTCAATTGGTAAGATAATGTGGAAGTTATATTAGGAAATATTTTTCAAAGTTAATGATTTTGACTATCCCAACTAACTATTCTTAATCTGTGTGAAAAAAGTATCATAGTCTATTTTTATGGGACAAATGAAATATTTTATTTTTATTTGTTTGTTAACTTATCTTGAAGCTTGTGTATTGGAGAGAGAATATATTAAAAATAAATATTTTATTGATGAATTAGATGAATAGTATTAAAGAGTAAATAATAATTCTTTAGTTTTATTGAGGAATTGTAGTTCTAAAAAAATAGTTAATTTATTAGTAAAATATTGAAGAATAGAATTAGATTATAAGGGTCTGTTTGGATTGCAGAATTGGAATTAGAATTGAGATTGGAATTCCAATTCTGTTGGAATTGGAATTAAATCACAATTCTGATGTTTGGATAACATACAGAATTTTAATTGAATCAGAATTGGAATTAATTATTTAAATAATTATTTAATATAGATTAAATATTAAATATTTTAATATGAATTTAATATTAAAAATAAATTTTTAAAGGAAGGGAGAGAGAGAAAGAGAAATAGAGCAAGAATTTGGAGGAGTGAGAGGGGGAGAGAGAGGAGAGGGGGGAAGGGAGTGAGAATTAGGAGAGAGAAAAAGTTGGAGAGATAAAAGGAGAGAGAGAATTAAGAGAGAGAGACGAGAGGGGAGAGAGAGGGAGGGAAAAAGAGAGAGCAAAAGAGAGAATTAGGAGAGAGAGAGAGAGAGAGAAAGAGAGAGAGTTATAAGAGAGAGGGAATTAGGAGAGAGAAAGAGCTAGAGAGAGGGGAGATAATTAGAGGGGGAGAGAGAGGGAGGGGGGAGGGAGAGAGAACATAAGAGAGAATTAGGAGAGAGAAAGAGAGAATTTGGAGAAGAGAGAGAGGAGGAGGGAGAGGGTATTTTGAAGAGTATGGAATTGGCAATTCTTGAGGTATGAGTTAAGGATTAGATGAATAGTATTTTGAATTCTATGGAATTGTGGGTGAAATTAGAATTGTCAATTCTTTGTATTGCCCAAATTGAAGAATTGGAATTGGTTGGGTCCAATTCCTCAATTCTCCAATTCCAACCCCAATTTCATGCCAACCAAACAGGGCCTAAGTGATATTAGAATTGGTTCAAAACTTAAGATAACAAATGAGATAAAATATTAATATATTTTAAGTAGGATATTAAAGAATATTGTTAGACATGTTCTTAAAATTAATAGAAGTTGATATCTTCTTTTAATTTGTTATAGCCAAAAGAAAAAAACAAAGATATCTTCTTTTGTTAAGTATTAATTGTTGATTAAAAAAGGTAGACAAAAGCGTCAAAGCTAGGATGAGACATCTTACTTATTAAAAATCTTTCTTAACAATGAGAAAATAGCTACCTACTTGACATTGACCGGGTGCTTAATCAATTTTATGCATTCATGTTGTATATATCTTCAGATAAGAAGTTTTCTTTTTCAATAAGAATAATTTATAGAATGGATAGAACAATTTACTAAATATCATCCTAGTAATACATTTAACTTTTGATTTCCTAATTAAGTCAAGCACCATTCTGTAGGACAAAACATACGTTTGTGCCGTCATCATCGATCCATGCATACTTGACATGCTGAATTAGGTTTGATCAATTGTTCATTATATCTGCTTCCACACGTTATGTGATCTGCTCTAACTCTTCCACGTTATGCCTACGAGACTTTCATACATTACTTCTGGCTTCTGCCGTCTTCGCTTTGTCAACAAGACAACAAATCTCCAATTAAAAAGACAAAAAAAAAATACTAGTCAATTTAGTTGTAGGCTCAATTTTCAGTTAAAATAAATAAAAAGACTCATAAAAAAAATTTCCACTACTTCATCAAGGATCACAAGCTAATTTTCTCATATTGCTGGTATAACTAATAGAGCATATTACATATTTCAAATTAACTATTATCAAACTGTAATTTGTTTATACAATCTGCCAATTAATAAAAAAGAATAAAACACATAATTCCTTAATGAAACTAAAAACTACCATCAATAACTGTGGTAGAGTGGTGTCACCTCGTTTTTCCTCTTAACGAATAACAACTTGAGAATTGAGTGTGAAGAAATTCTATAACTAAAATCTCTTCCATCAAAAAAATATATTCGATTTGAATTAGCCAGATATCACAAAAATATGATGATAACAGGAAATTTAATCTTTGTAGGTTCATGGGAAATGGCCTAATAGGACTAGTAGGTCTGTGGAATGACCTGAACTAGATTCTGTTAATATCAAGGCATGGGTTCAATTTTTTAGTCCGTAGGGTCAGACTGAAAAATTCGGCCCGAGGTAAATTTCAGGTCAGGCTTGAGTTTGACAAAAATCGATTTGGCTCGGCCAGGTCCGAAGTATATATATTAAAAAAATTGGCCTGCGGGAGGCCCGGGCTTTGAATGGACGGGTTTGGGCTAAGCAATCAGCTCGGTCTACCAGGCCTGGTCCGGCCTGACCCTGTCGACTGCGCTAAAAAAAATCCAACAACCCAACCCGGCTCGACCCATACCTAGCCTTAATTTGAGTTAATTATGCCACATGTTTCAAATGAAATTCAGATTTCGATAAAGGTAATTCAAAGTTTGATAATTAAGTGAATTCCAAATTTCTAAATTTTGGTTTTGCTATGTCATTTTTTGAAATATGATCTTAAAATACTATATTCACTTAAATAAAAATCAAATTTTGACTTATTTTTTTAATTTTCCTCTCTCTCTTCCTTTCTTTTCCCACACTCTCATTTCTCTCTCTTGGCTTCTCTCTTTCTCATTCTCCTCTTTCCATATTGTTTCTCTCACTCGAAACCCTAGTCGCCTTTCCTGTCCTTCCTCCCTCCTCCATTGCTTGTCTCTCCCCCCTCTCTCACCTATCCTTCGTCTTCTTTCATTAGTTCCTCCTCTCTTTCATTGTCTCAATCTCGGTTCTTTCCTTTCCTCTCCTCCGCTCTCTCCATCGGCTTGCTCATCTCCTCTCCTTCGCTCTCTTGATCTCAGTTCTCTCTCGCCATACACTCGATCTCGATTCTCTCCAGATTTAAAACGCTAGAAGAGGAGACTGGCGACACAAAGAGAGGAGAGAAGCCACTTCACGTGACGGTGACGGTGGCTAGCAATGTTGCAAACGACGTGAAGGTGGCTCGGATGAATGAGGCCACAACGGCTAGGGTTGAAACCCTAGCTACCTTGTTAATTTTTCTAGAAGTATGAAAACTCCCCTGAGTTTTAATTTTTTTTCCAGAGAAATCCTTAAAAAAAATCAGATTTGTTGTATGCAATATAAAATGTTGTATAAAAAATTATTTACTTTCAAAAATTGTTGGTTAAAATTAAAAGTTATTGTATGCAATCTGATTTTTTTGTCTGTATATTTTTGGTAGACTATTAGAGATTTTTGTAGACTTTTGGAGAACTTTCGTAGTCCTTTTGAGACTTTTGTAGATTTTTAGAGACTTTTGGACACCAAATTAATTATCGTTAAATAAATTAAAATGCATAAATTGATTTTAATTAAAAAAATATTACACAAAAAATTTATTGAATCAAATTTTTTATTAAAAAATTATGAGATTTGGACACAAAGATCTTCTCAATTAAATTAAACTTCTTATAAAAAAATTAAAGACTTTTGAAGGCTTTTGAAGAATTTTGGAGACTTCTGAAAATCGCTTGAAAAAATAATTTTTTTTACTTGAATTTATTTTTTCATAAAAAAAATTAATTTCTCAAGAAAATATAGTAATTTCTCACAAATGTGTCTTTTTCAAATGAATTTTATTTTCTAATATTTTTTAAAATTAATATTTTTAAAAAATATTTTTAAAATTGATATTTTGTTTAATATAAACGTGTGATTTTCCCGTCCATATTTGGATATCCAGAAGGTTGAAGTGAGGTCCATCACTTCTTATCACGTGACATGCACATGACAATCCAACACCCATGGTAGAAACGTGTAAAACTGCTGCTCTTGAATCCACATTTAGAACCATCTGAACCGTCCACTTGATCTTGAGGCCACAGTTCCACCAAATAAACGGTCAGATGAACTGGAGGAACAGTTCCAGCAAAATACATCAACTTTGCTTAGCATTGAGGCATCAGATTTCGGACCCGTCAAAAATTTAGCAGAGAAATGGCAGAATCAAAACCAAACCCAAGAAAGTCTTCACCAGGTATACATGTCTACCTAAATTTTTGCTAATTTGAAACGTGGGTTTTTTGTTATCTATTGTTGTTGTGGACTCGATTGTGTTTACATTAGTTATGCATCGTTTGTTGCATGTTAAATGGAATTCATCATTAGTTCTTGTTGATTTACTTTGTAAAGATTTGATCTTTGGAGTATTTATTAGATTCATACCACTTCTTACAATCTGAAGAAAGTCAACGATTTCAATTTTCTAATGAACTGGTTAAATAAATGTTTACATATCTCAATTTAGCAAATGGAGATATTGAACTTTGACTGATCCCTTTTTTGTTGTTTCGGTTTGAAAGAAAAAGATGTGAAATCTCCAAACATAATTCAAAGAGCCAAGGAAGAGATTGAAGCAGTAATTCATTCACCAAGGCGTCATAAAGAAACACATGGGGCAAGTGAGAAAATTGATGAGAACACTCCTGTGGATGAAGTCAAAGGACCAAATGTGTTTGAGAGAGTGAAGGAGGAGGTTGAGGCCATTGTTGGAGCAATTCATCCCAAGAAGGACAAGAATAAGCAGTAATCTCGATTGTGATAATTGAGGAAGGGTTGGGAAGATGTGCTTTCTTTTTTGAACAAAGTTGAATAGTTGAACTTACTGATGTATTCTTGATGATTTTAATTAACTGCCTTTGTTCACGATAGCTTGTATATTTAGATGCAATTAAGCATCGGTAAATCTTGTTTAATTGTTCTGTATTTTTGTTTCAAATTTGAAAAGGTTTTGATCTGTTTTCTGTTTATTCCTGCCTATCAGAAGAGAGAAACTTTATCAATGAGCTTCTAGTTCATTGCTACTAGGATCCAAATTTCGATTTCTGCTGGGAGCAAAAAAATGACTTATCAGTTCACTTAATGCTGGTATTTCTGCTGGCTTTGTTTTTGCCTGTGAGATGGAACGGTCCCAAAGATCAATTCACGTATCTTCCAAAATTTAAATCCAAATGATAGTGTTGAATTTGATTGCATCGGCTATGATGGTTCTATTTTTCCCCCATTTAATCAAAATAATGCACTAATTATATCTAAATTCTACTTTGACAAAGGACTATTTTTGATAGATCAAGTATTTCGACCAAAAAAAAAAATAGATCAAGTAAGTTTTGTCCACTGTTCATTACACTCTCTTTGGAGCTTGTTTGAAGAGCTGAATGAAGACAGTACAGCACATTGAATGATCAAATCACTCTAATCAACACAGAGATCAATGAAAAATTCCTGGGCCAACCCTTTGACATTTATTCAGCATACTGGAATTCTTTTGATACACATTTCTGGTTTCACTTATGTTTTGATTTGGGAAAATATTTCTTACAGAAGGATACCATACAATACCAAGATTAGAGACTGTCACAGTCCAGCAGTGCCTACCAGATAGACTCAACAGCTGAATAGATACTTCAAGCATTGGTGTTAATCAAAGACCTTGCTTCTCAGGTTAACCTTCACAGCTCAGTCACAACTCTAAAACTGTCCAAAAAAGTATTACATGTGGATTCTTAAATGCTCTAAATTTAAACAAGGAATTGCTCTGGCATATCAAAGAGTGCATTTTACTCATTGAATTTGCTCATCTGAAGATAATCCCCCTTATGGACCACAAAAGAAAGAAAAACTCTTAAATTGTCATCATGGTTGATGGCAAAAATGGATGGTCCAGAACTCCAGATTGTATGAAGATGGGCAAACCTATGTGTAAACCTGAGAAAAGTTGACCCTAGGTACTACACCCATATTAAATTTATTAACTAACTCATTAAATATTTCCTGTCAGTACTGCATGTATCAGACATTGATGCCTTTTTCTTTTCTGATGGCATAAAAGGGTCCATGCCAATGGATTTTTTTCCTTCCTCTTATGGGAATGAAACTATCAGAGAAGAAAAAAAGGCTCTGCAGTCTAGGTAAGCTAAGATTTTACTTTTTTTGTATGATCACTTGTAGATTCATGGGGTCATTGTAGATTGATCAGAACCGTAAAAGAGGAAGCTTTTATGAATCATCTTGGCTTGTTTTGAAAGGTAAAGAAACCAAAGATGATATGGCCTATTATAGAGTGAGTTGTCAAGTGAAGTGTAAAGTTCAGATGTTTTTCACTATTTGACAAGAAACAAGAAATCAAGAATCACTTGCTTGTGAAGCAATATCTTGGCCAGAGCTCTGATCTATCAGTGCCAAAAAGACTAGAGATCCCCAGTGAGGGAAAATCCAAGAAAAGAAATCCAAGAAGTGGCTTTTTCTGGGAAATGGGAAAGAATTGGCTTTTGCCTTCTTCATTATATATATACCAGTTGCAGCAATTATGGCTTCTTAAGTGTGTGGTGAACTAAAAAGCCTCCATCTTTCTGTCTCTCTCAAGATTCCCATTTAGTCACACCATCATCATCATCACCATAATCATTAGAAGGTCTAAATCTAAACACATGGAGATGGAGGCTAAACTCTGTTGCTTCCTTTTAGCACTGCAAATTGTTGCTGTGGGCTTGGTTTCAGCAACAATCTGAACTTTTGCACCTAATGATGGTGCTCGTGTTTATCAGCCAGGTTAGTCTTTTCCTCACTTGAAAGTCAAACCCTTTTAATGTAATTTCATCTACTTTTGTTCTAGTTTTCTGGTTCCTCTGTTTGTAGGGTGGTGTGGTTCAAAGATATTTACTCTATTAACTGACGCATAAATGCTTGATCAATTTCAGGTCAGGTCACCACCAAGTCTTCTTCACCAGCTATTGTGGAATCCAATTTGGGCTCAAAACAGGTACTCTCTACCTCTTTTTGTCTCTACTTTTTGGTTCAAAACAAAATGTTGAAACCATAGATGGTTGTTGAAATGATGCAGAAGAAAGGCAGTGGCAGGTAAGGAGAAGGAAGGGTGAATGAAGAAGAAGAAGAAGCATATAGTCTAGGGTTAAGCAGAATAGGTTCGAGTCCACCAAGCTGTGAACACAAGTGTTATGGTTGCACACCATGTGAAGCAATTCAAGTGCCCACCATCTCCATAACTCACAGCCATTTGGGGGTCAATTATGCCAATTATGAGCCTGAAGGATGGCAATGCAAGTGTGGCCCTTCCTTTTACAGTCCTTGAAACTCAATCTTGTTCATGCTTTAGTTCTCTCTGATTTTTTTTTTCTTTGGTTTAGCGTTGTACAAAAATTACATTCACTTGTTGGCTTCAGAGAATCTTTGTTTGTACGGTTTATTAGTTTCTAAGTGTAATTTTCAAGTGCTATTACTTGTTAGAAATTAGAATCATGCTTGAGTTGAGCAGTTCTTCCACATTTTGGGTTTTAGTCAGAAATTGAGGAAAAAGAATTGACATTATATGAGAAAAGGATGCACGTCGTAGAAAAAGGAATATAAAAGGACCAGAAAGAGGCAAAAGTATCGTTCAGTTTCGATATTCATCGGATAAAATGAACTTTTTCTCAGTTTAAAAAACAAAAGTATCGTTCTATGCTATTGATTTGTATAATAATTGTTTGAAAATAAAAGTAAAAAAGTTTGCAATGCAGTACATAACTATATTCTTAAATTATTATCATAATCATAATAATAACATATATAAATATACGGATATAAAAAAAATTAGATATTTTTATCTCTATTTTTTATTCATAAATACTTATAAGTCATTTATTAAGAGACAAATTAATTAAAAAATATTTAAAATTTTAATTATCATCATTATGATAGTTATTTAAAAAATTTATTCTTATTCAGATAGACTACATAATAGTATATATTTAAAAATACTCTACAAATTATTTCAATATTTTTTTAGGTATTTTGTTGTTATGGATGACAATAAGGATGTATTTTAATATAGAATTTTTTTAATTTATGTTGATAAATTAAAAATATTAAAGGATCAATGTGGATTGTTATTCTTTATCATCATATGTAATCTTATCATGAAATATAATTTATTTTTTATTAAAAAAATAAAATTCAAAAGTAACAGATTTTTTCTAAATAATTTATTAAAATATATTTTTTATAATTAAAATGTTTTTTTATTATATGCAATAAAATTGATTATCTATATTTAAAGGAATATATTTATAAATAAAAACACTTTAATAACGTGCAACGCACGTATACAAAAAACTAGTATATATAAATGTATGGATGTGGGAAAAATATTTTTAGACTATTATATATTTTTTTATATAATTATAAATACACCCTTATTTGTTTTTTAATAATTATAAATACATTGATTTTTTTTATATTTTAAAAAATTTGCAATGTCTTGTTTTTTCATGCTAGTAGTTTGGTTATCTTAAACAACTAGCCAAACAATTTATTTTTCCAATTGACTTTTATTTTAGACCATATGCATTGCGTATTTTATTTTAAAGATAATGAAATTATCGATATCATTATGTGTTAATGATGATATCATTCGTTTCACAATTATTTTGTTGTTACACACTAATATTTTGAAATATATATTTCACCCCTTATAAATAAATTTTGAATATTTTATTAGCTAACTTACAGTTGTAACAAAATTAGACATATTATTTTATAACAGAAGTTTAAGTACGTGTTTGTGTTTTGATTATATTTATGCTATTTGATGAGTATAATAATCTTGCAACTATTTTCTTTCATACTCAGATTTATAAGATCTAAAAAATTTATATTTGCTTTTGGAAGAGATTCACTAATATATCTCAACAAAAATATATGAGTTTGACAACTAGAAAAAATACGAAGGTTGCTGAGTATAACGTTCACCAAATTATATGTTCATTGTTTGATGGTCATCATTAATTTGACTCGAGTTTAGTGCATTTAAATTTGATAAAGTGAAATTATAATTATATTGAATTTACATTTATTTTTTAGAATAATATATAATTTTTAAATCATATAAAAATAAAAAAAGATAATATTAAAAAGATAATAAAGTAATCACCATTTAGTTTTACATGTTCACTAATTTGTATTATTTATCTATGTTATTATTACTCTTTGAAAATGTGTTAAATACACTAATTACGTATTTAGTTGAAAAATTATTTTTTATTTCTCTTATTACTAATTTAAAGAGAGTTGATATAGATAAATTTAATATATATATTTTAAAAAGTAAATTAAAGAAAGAGTATGACTGTCACGACCCATTTCCGGGACCATGACCGGCGTACGAGGTGAACCGTCTATGGAAGCTCAGCCCTTCTCGCACAAGCCTCATAGTATAGAACTTCTACCCAAATATCATATTTAGAAAAATATGAAAAACAAATAAAAGTATAATCTTTATTTATTAAAAACAAAACATATATAATATTAAGTGCGAAAATTATTTCAAAGTAAAACATTTGAAATATCAAAATCATAAACAAATCCCACAGGAACCCGGTGTGGAGCATCTAACAAATCATACAAATGGGCTCGGTCAAAAGAGCACTGACCGCAACATCAGAATCCCTCACTGAGCATCAAAAGCCAACGAACATAATCCCCAAGAGTCACCTGCAAGATGATAATAACAGGGACAAAGCAAACAAAGAAAAAGGGTCAAACCCTGTGAGTGAGGGACAACACTCGAGATCGCCTCATACGTGTCTCACAAAGACTGGTTTGAAAACCATTTGAAAACTAACATATGCGGTATACGACAGGTATACATACGTATACACTATATACATAGTATGATTTCCACGAAAACATTTCGAAATCGTTTGCAACCAAAGCAAACAGCATGCACAAAAAACATTCTGGAACTAAACCAAAATCTTTAAAGAATCTTTCCAAACCTTATTGAAGCTAACATGCTTTCCAAACTCAAAGCAAAACCTTTTAAAAACCGTTTTATCTTATCGGAGCTTTCAAAACAAAATCCTTTTAGGTTGTACTAATTATTTCAGAAATCCAAAACCCTTTTACCGAAAACTCTTATCAAAGTTC